>VRLP01002181.1:0-97312 GCA_009660295.1 Lophius piscatorius | reverse complement strand
TAAAATCATATTTTTAGTACCTTTAGAAAGGGTGGATCCCAGCAGGCTGCACCCAGAAGTGTGTCCCCACGATGTGATAAAAACCCGTATGTGTGTGTGTGTGAGTGTGTGTGTGTGTGTGTGTGTGTGTGTGTCTGTCTGTGTGTGTGTGTCTGTGTGCGTGTGTCTGTGTGTGTGTGTCTGTGTGTGTGTGTCTGTGTGTGTGTGTGTGTGTGTCCATACGCCCCAGGAAAAATGACTCACTGTTGCCATGGGAAGAGCTGAGCGGTGACAGCGGTGGTGAGGGTGGGTTTACTGAAGCATGTAAAACACACAGTCAGACAAATGTATGCACCATCACACACAGCCATCGACTGTGCCGCTAATTAATCTGGTTTACCTTTGATAAAATATGCCTCCACTGGTGAGTTCTGAAACCTTCAAACATGCAGGAATGAGGGAGGTTAAGTTTACATGAGGAGGAAACTCAGACCTGTAACTAACACCCACCCACCGAACATCTGTGCCAGGTACACACACACACACACACACACACACACACACACAGACACACACACACAGAATTCACACAAGCAGAAGATCGTTTTCGTTCTGAATCCGTTTCACCATCGCACACCGTCACCCCCAGAATTCCCTTCACACGCCACTTTAGAAAAACTCCCACGTCTCCCGTCCGTGCAGCACGGAGGAACGGCACACCTCATTAGCCGGCACTGCCACTCACAGGCACAGCAGGAAATCTGCGCTTATTCCACTTTATGTTCCGCGTTTTATATCAACTACAAAGTCTACAACTTTCACAAGGATGACGTATCCTTGAGTGCGTTTGGTCAATTCCAGTTTTCCATTTGTTATTTCCATGGTAGTTGCTAGGGGGAGAGAGAGAGAGAGACAGATGGATGGATGAGAACGGACGGGGGAGGCAACAGAAAGCATGTCTGGTCATGTGATTTGATGTGAACATTGATTGCAGCTTGGTGGGTAACTCTCACACACACACACACACACACACACACACGCACACGCACACACACACACAGAGAAGAGGAAGAGAGTGAAGACGGAGGGAGAGAAAGTGTTCATTGTCGACCGCTTCGAGATGGATATCAGAGGAGAGAGGCGGACGACAAAAGAAAAAGAGCGATTGTACTCTGCCGCAATGTGAAAAACGACTAAGTAATAATAATAATAATAATGTATTAGTCTCAGCTCTTTATTTTCATACTTTCAGCAGATATTTGTTCAGTGGTGTATCTCCCCAGATAGAAAGGATCCGTGGGGTAGGGGCGGGGGAGGTTCCTCCTCTCATGAGTCCATGGGTCAGCAGGAAGGGTAGAACCACATAGAGGGATGGAGAGATGGAGGAGGAGAGGAGATGTGTGACGGTGGTCGGAGACAAAGGGCTGCGATACAATGCGGACGGAGGCTTCGCCCCGTCACAGAGCGCTCGTTGTTCCGCTCTGAGTCGACTGTTTGTGCCCGAAGAATAACCGAGGAAGGAGAACGGAATGTGGTGGGTGTTATTGTTTTTGGGCTCGGTTTTGCTGTATTTCATACATCCATAAGGAACTGTCTTCTTTTAGTTCAGTCCGGTCTATTATCGTATCGTGTTGACGTTTCACGGCAGGAAGGTTCTGGGTACAAATCCACCTGAGGAACTGAGGCCTTTCTATGGAGTCTCCATCGGAAAAAAATCAAACATGACATATAGAAGAGACGATGTCTCTATATTTACACATAGGTATGGATCTGACGAATTGGTTGATCCAACCATGACTCATGCTCACCTGGGAGACTCTGGCACTCGTGCGACCTTACGCAGAATAAGTGTTACGTTACATTACTTGCATAGGGTCTGAATCCTAACAGTGTGATATTTTTGACTCTCACGTCACTTTCAGAACTATCTACCAGCTTCTCCACAATGATAGAGGTACCATCGGCCCGGGGTTTGAGTATTGTAAACTAGGGCTTGCTCACCCCTCCCAGCCACTGAGGCTACACGAGCTAAATGCACTGTTGGTGTTGGTACCAAGCCCAGATAAATATGCAAAATTGATGGGTGTGGCGTGGCAAGAAAGGAAGCCATAGAGAAAAGCACCTCTTACCCTGTGTAAAGTCTGGTGGTGGATCTCAGATAATGTGAGGCTGTTTTTCTTCCAAACGCCCTCAACATCTTGTGCAAAGACATGGTTCTATGGACACTTTAAAGTTACCATAAACCCTGGAACTGTTTGGTCATGAATGTTTCTAAACAGTAAAAAAAAAAATATCAGTCCCTATGCAATTTTTTGATATTTTGTATTTCATGGTAAATCAAATGTTTTTAGAAAACTATTTTGCTTTTATGGCTCTATCAAGTTGCATAATTCTGTTTAGTCCTACTTTAAAGGGGATTAAATCATTTCTTATCAAATAGGACCTTCTCAATAGTCATAGTTATTGTCTTCTCCTTGGTGGCCCCATTGAGCTGTATTCTCCCCCAGGGCTCCGTCATTGGCCCCTTACCCCTTAGCACATACATGCTGACTGGATCATGTTATAAACAGGTTCAACCCCTTTTTTCAATATGGAACAGTGACTCAAAATGTTGAGCAGGACATGAAAGTGTTAATGCACTCACTGGTTCGAGAGAAATGCAAATAAGATTGAGGAATCTCGCATGCCCCTCTCCATCCACTGCGTAGCCGTGATGGTGAGCGGCGAGGGTGAGTGGTATACATTTTGAGTAAACCATTGTGTCCTAAATCTTACATACTCACGAGTGTAAAGGCACATTTACACTAAAAAAGGGAAATGTTGAGTTTTAGTGTTTTTCAGTTTTATTTATAAGCTTATTCTCTGTTTCCTTCTGCATTTTCTTTCCTTTGCGTTCCACTTTCGTCTTTTGTATTATTATTTTCTTTTTTTTTTGGGTAGATCTTCATTGCCTGTTCCTTGTTTCCTATTCTTAGGTGTCACTCACCTGTCCTCTCCTTCAAGACTGACTGCTTCCTGTTTTTTTTTTTCTCCCGGGTGACGATTGTCTGCTTCGTGTCCATGATCTCCTCTTCCAGGAGTGTGTATGCTCTCTGTTCTGCGTATTTTATCTTTGCCTGTTGGTCATTCGTCATCGTGTTTCTTTCTTTCTCCTGTGTTTGTATCCCACCCCCTTCACACTTCCTTCATAGTCTCCTGAACGGATGCTGTTTGCCTTTCAGGTCCTGACCGCTCTTCTGACCACTTGTCTCTAAATACTGATTGAGTTCAAATCCCTTCACTGTACCTTTTATTTTATTTTTTGCGTCAGCTCTACCTCTTTGTCTGCATTTGGGTCCCTTATTTGTTGCCGAGTGATTCGGTGTGCCTTCACACAGATGTAGAAAATCGTACCAAAAATAGACGTATTTAGAGGGTGGAAAATAATTATTCAGATTATGATAAAATGAGAGAAATTGAATTTCATGGCTTGAGGGAATATGTCGCGTTTACGTTTAAAGATGGCTGTTTCTCCGGTTCTTGTCTTTAGTGGCTCACAATGTGAGTTTTAGATGATTCCTACGGTGACAAAACAAAAGGCAACGTTTCATGCATCACTTGGGAAACTTGGAACAATAGTTGTGTGTGTGTACGTGTGTGTGGGTATATTTGCATTTCCTCTGTGGAGGGATCCAATCGAACCAGTCAGCTCCATGTCACAACGCTCACACACACATAGACACACTCAAACAAACATACACACACACAGACACACACATTGACGCACTCATACACAAAACAAAGACACACACACTCACACATATAGACACCCTCATAACAACACAAACATATACACAAAGACACGAACACACACACACGCACATAGACACACTCACTCATACACAAACATACACACAGACAAACGCACACACACATACATTGACAAACTCATACACACACAAACATAAACACGAAGACACACACACTCATACACATGCACACACCCACACACAAAGACACAAACACTCATACACACACAGACCCATGAACACACACGCGAAGAGACACACACACACACACATAGACACACGCACACACACACACTCAAACACATACACACCCAAACATATACAAACGAAGACACACACATAGACACACACACGCACACACAGACACACTCACATACGCACACAAATGCAGATGTTCAGATTGCACACAGTGTGGATGCAGAGGAGACACACAAAGGAAGTAGAGTGGAACAAAAAGGTCCGGCTCTGTTCACTCTCTCACACAGAAGACAAACAACAACAGGAAGGAAGTGAGGAAAGTTGCAGCATTCGATTCCGGCTTGGCTACCGAACAACCCTCTTCAGTGGTCTTCTGTGTGTGAGTGTGTGTGTGTGTGTGTGTGTGTGTGTGTGTGTGTGTGTGTGTGTGTGTGTGTGTGTGTGTGTGTGTGCGTGCGCGTGTGCGTGTGTGCGTGCGCGTGCGTGTGCGTGTGTGTGTTTGTGTGTGTGTGGCTATAATACCTTGTGTACTCTGTGAGGACAGTGTGAATGGATGAATGGAGGAGGTGTTACCAAGGTCACAGTGGGCGGCGTCTGACACATTGCAGTTTTGCTGTCTGTCTCTCTGTGTGTCACGCCACCTCCTCTCTCTCTCTCTCGCTCTCTCTTTCTCTCTCTCACTCTTTGTATGTTTCTCTCTCACACTCTGTCTATCAATTGTGTGTTTGGATTTTATATCTTTATTTACCTTGTTAGCAGGATTATAAAGAAACTTCCAGATTGATTTTCATAAAACCTGGTGGTAGCAGGTTTCATAAAAATGAAACCTGCATGTGACAGTAAAGTCGATCTTAACATGTGGATTCAATTTTGAAATGGTTCAAATTCTTATGATTGCTTTCAAGGCAAAACTCTGTTTCTAGTGTTGCAGAGGAGCAGATAAATACAGCACCCTTCAGATTCATGGGCACCCTGTAAAAAAAAATCAGTAAAATGAAACGCAAATAAAATGTTTTTATTGTCAATAACCATGTATTTTAATACAAATTATTCCCCAAAATCTAACATCCAACCCAGGAAACACAATTTAAAAAAGCATTATATATTTCACATAAAACAAATAATTTTCTCTAAACGTGTGCCTCAGTAATTGGACCATAAATATTTTTGCCCCGCCCCCTTTTCCCTCAGTAGCAACCCTGATTCTCCTTCTGTAGTCTGTGATGAGGGCTGAGAACACATGGAGAAGATCTGAGACCATTCTTCCATACTCCAAACTCTCCAACTCCTTCAGGTTCTGAGGTCCGCTTTTGTGGACTCTCCTCTACAGCACATCAGAACACAGATCTGAACCCCACAGAACATCTTTGGGGTTTAGGTCATGTGACTGTGATGGCAATGGCAGGACCTTTATTTTGTGATCTCTGAATAATTCTTGGGTTGATGTTGAGGTGAGCTTCAGATCATTGTTCTGCTGGAAGGTCCGACCACGGCCCACTTTAAGTGTCCTGTCAGAGGCTTTTAACTTTTCATCCAAAAAGTTCCACGTCTTTTGGAAAAAAATCCGGCCTGCAGCATCAGAAATCACCACCAGACTTCACAATGGGTATGAGGTGCTTTTCTATATGGTTTAATTTCTTGCTAGGCCACACCCTTCTCTGACGTTTGTTGCCATAAAGGTCTACTTTGGTCTCATCTGACCTCTGACCTTGAGAAAAAAAACACATTTTTTTGATCTTTACTTCCCAACCACGTGTGATCCTTTCCAAATTGGCTCATATGAATGAGATATATCTCGTATATATTTTATTTCACTACAATAGTTCATATTTAACTCATTAGGGGGAGCCTATTATGGAAAAAAGTTTCTCATCCATAACTTCTCAACCATGAGTCCAATTGTATCCAAATTTAGCTTTTATAACTAAACGCGAATTATTTCTGAGCTCAGATAACAGTTAACTGTATTTATGGTTATTATTGAGTCACTATGGGATCTTAGAGCATATCATAAATTGCATAATATACTCTATCGTGATTGAAATTGAGGAGAATGTAGGACAAAGGAACGATTACTCAAGTATTTGAGTGAGTTTGTTGGAGTTTTTAGAACATTTAGTACTTCATAAATTAATGGACGGACCTGCATTCTTCTAATCTAATTGATTCTGATCACAATAATGTCTACCTTGGGGTTTTGGCGGAGTTTTGCTCTCTCTGAGCGCTGTTTGTGGTTCCCACTGGGATTAGAAATGGCCAAACTCAAATGAATGCCCGAAGCACAAAAGCACCAGCAGCAGACAAACTAAAAGGCTTTGCAGGAGAGCTGTCCTGGTTGTTTTGTAACATCTACAGTATTCTGGTAGAGGGATAAATAACGGCATAAATATATCTGTATCGTTACTCCAATGGGAGTTCATGTGTATTTCTTAGCTATGTAACCTGATGCTATGCTACATGCAAGGAAAGTGATGTCTTTTTATAAAACCATCACGCCTTCTGCAGCTACCATGACGATGCATTTTTCATGCTTTTGTGCGCCCCCCCCAAAAAAAATTACACTTTCCTCTGCAGCGGTCCTCCATTAATATTAGCCTGAGGTTGGAATATTTGTTCAGTTGTGCATGAAGGAGGTTATTATTTCACCTGGGTCAATTTGTTTGTGTGTCTATTAGCGGGATTATGTAAAAAAAGAAAAAGAAAGGATAAACGGATTTCAAATAAAATAAATATAAATATATATATATACATATATATATATATATGATATTGTTACATAACTTTCCATCGCAGCATTTTCACTCATTTCTCAGGAACTAATCCTTAGATCATGAATTAAAAACATAAGAATCAAAAACACTCACAAATAATAACAATTGTGATTCCATTTTCCATTAAAAAAAAAAAATCAAAAGCAATTGAATAATATAAATACTCACACTGTTAACAAAAATTAGGTTAGAAAAACTTTCAAATGGTAACAGAAAAGGGAAATTAATCTCCAAACAGTATATATAATGTCAGAATATGTGGAAAACACCAAATTTTTACAGCATGAATGTGTAATTAAAGGAAAAACAACACAATGTTAATAGAAAGCCATTACAGTACAAGTATTATTATTATTTCTAAATGACCAGATTTTATTGGAATGAACATTGAGATTTATACTAAGTTATTTTAAGTACCCTCCTTGTAAATTGTAAGCAGGTTGTTATATATTTATTCATGTTAGTTCACCGAAACATCTTTTACATTGTTTCTGTGTCATTTTCATTTGTTTTGGGGTTTATTCCAACAGCTTCAGGTAATTTATGCATTTTTTGTTTGTTTTTTTTACACTTTATAACTACAGTTTTTGTTTCATGACAAAATGAATATTTGTTGTCTCTCTCTCTTTTTCTTTGATTTCATATTTTGTGATACAGACATAAAAGTAGGATTGTGCACGTTGGAAATTTTGAAATGTCAAGTCGTTATTAACACTCCTGACACAAAATGAAGCTTTCATTAAAAACAAATATATATATATATATATATATATATGTATATATAAGATTCATGTTTCCCTTCTGCTGAGTTTCTATCAGATATGAGCTTCTTATTAATGTGAAGAACTCAGCAGATGTTGTTCTGTGTTCATGTCAACGCGTGAAGCCAAGCATGACAAACAAACAAGCAGCACACAGACAGCGATGCTAATTTCACGACAGAACCTTTAGGTTCCTCTCTCATTAGACTAATAAACGTGTGGAGACATATGATCCGCACAGATGGTCCCTTAGTCCAACTCTTCAAGGTTTAGGGACACATCTAACATTTATGTTCTTTCATTTCAAAGTCATCAAAGTCATTTCTACATATTTTCTAAAAACGAAAACAAAGTCATGTCCTCTAGTTTTTCTGGGAATATTGGGATTTGATAATCACAAGAAAAGTAAGGATGGACAGCAGAGATTTTTTTTCTTGCTAGCTTCTCAAAAATCTCGAATTGGTGGTTAGGGAAACTTTCTGAGCCGAAGATTCTGGTGACCTCTTGAATTCTCCAGCTGTGGTCCTTGGAGAGTCTTTTGCCAGTCGAACCATCCTCCTCACTGTGATTGGGGTCGGTTTGCAGAGATGTCCTCTTCCCGGAAGTTTTTTTTAAGTATCTGCAGTCTCTTTAAACATCCTAGTTATTAATCTAACTGTTGAAACTGACATTTTGAACTGTCACGAGATTTTTCTTACATCATTGGCAGGATTTGTGCTCTATAACTTTTCTTCAAGCATCATCGCTGTGAAGAACTTCAAAGAGAATCAGGCCTGTGTCACCTCATATTTATACCCAAGTCAAACAGGAACCACTTTGGAGTTCCTACTCAAACAGGTAAACCTTTAAAAAATATAAAAATAGGAGGTGAAATACGCCTCAGTTACCTTTAAATCCTTTAAATGTTTCCTCTGTAATCTTGGCACACAGAGAGTTTGAGAGGGGAAAAAATAAGTTTTACATTATAAATGTTATTATTCTTTCTAATGTTGTTCTTTATGTAAAAGGTAAAATTTTTTGAGTTAAATATCATGGGTATACACATACTCTCCTCAGAAACTCCTCAGTATTCAACCGCAGAACTGTGGAAAACATTTGCGTCATTCGTGTCGGTGCACTGTTTGAATAGCTGATTTAAATTTCAAAATAAAAGCATCAACTGATTGACCTATGCTGCTGTATTTATTTAGTTTCTGCCACGGTTTATGCACGTTGTGTATGTGTGTGTGTGTGTGTGTCTCTGTGTGTATTTTAGATATAATAGCATGTGTGTTTGAGAGAGAAAGAGTAAAAATGTGTTAAGATTAATGCAAAAGATATTACAAATTAAAGGTCACTCGCCCTCTATTTACAGACCTTATGTTTTTATGCTCATCATATTTGCTCTAATGAGCATTTCTTGGGTGGAGGTGGTGTCTGTGTGTATGTGCGTGTGTGTGTGTGTGTTTTTGTGTATATATGAGTGTGTGAGTCTGCGTGCGTGCGTGAATACGTGGGTACATGTGTGTATATGTGTGTCTGCGTGTGTGCGTGTGTATGTGTGTGTCTGCGTTTGTGCGTGTATATGTGTTTGAGTGCGTGTTTGTATGTGTTTGTTTGTGTGTGTGTTTGTATGTGTGTGTGTGTGTGTCTGTATATGTGTGTGTATGTGTATTTTTTTGTGCATGTGTGTGTCTGTATGTGTATGTGTGTGTAAGTGTATTTTTGTGCGTGTGTGTGTTTTCCAAAGAGTTGGATTTGAACCGAGCTCACAACCCAGTTATAATAATTACCTTCATATATTCTCAACCAACTGCATTTATGAGGAACCTGTCCCATTTATATTTCCATCATTGCCATAGTAACCAAAAGGTCTCTCTATGAATATCAACCTTCAGAAGATTTTCACATCGCCCAAACCAACATCATCAGATCTGCTCACAGACCAGCGGAGGAGAGGCGGCGAGTCTCAGTGTACCTGGCGTGTGTGCATGTTAAATTCCTCTCCGGTATTCCCAGTCACAGCATGAAAGAGGGGGAGTTGAAAGAGAGAGGAGAGGGGGCCGACAGAGGGTGCAGGGTGCAGGCTGTTGCTAGGTGGAGCAGGGTTGATGCTTTGAAGCACCAATGTTGTTGCCCCCCAACAAAAATCTCTCTTGCATCTGCATAAAGAACGCGTACAGAGATGAGGAGAGAAACACGACAGCATGAGGTTCCATCATTATATCCATGCAAACACTCAGACTGGAGCCCACGCACAGTGAAGGCAACACGGGGCCTGGGAGCGAGGTGGAGTCCGGATACAAATAGGATGAAGAATGAAATAAGTGGAGCTGGTAAGAGAGAGGGAGACAACGACAAGAAGAGATAGCGTGAGGCACATGAAGTTGATAAAATGAACGGGAGTACGATAGACTCTCAGAGCGGAGGGGTGTTGGAGGAGAGGCGGGATCCAGCAGGATTGTGGAGAAGGATGATGAGCTCGGGTGGTGAGAAATGAACTCGTGGGAAGAGGAGGAATAAGAAGGGATGGGAATTGTTTGAGCTCTGTGGTGAAAGGGAGGGAAACAGAGAATCTAAATCAGGCGCTGAGGAAACAGAAGGGGTGGAATAAATCAGCTGAGATGATTGAAACATCCTAAAGCCGTCAGAATAAGGTGTGAAGCCGCTCTGAGGTCATTACCGTCATTAAGGGAGGCAGAGGCACCATTCTCTAAAACTCACATTGAACATGTTGTCGTTCTGTGAGCAGAAAGTGTTTTGTCTCCATTAAGCCCCCCCCCTTAGTTGCTTACAACATTTGTTGTTCTTTAAATCAAACTTCTTTTTACCAGTTTGACATTTGTCCTCTCAATCTATCTCGTCGCAGTCAGGACTTATTCGAGAATATAATAATAATAATAATACATTTAATATAATCAAACTCCTCCCTTCATCTCTGCACCCTGAGTAGAAGCTTTTACCCTCCGGCAGTCAATTTCTTTAACGGAAATGCCGAGTCAGCCGTTTCAAAAACTCATTCATGCTTCAGCTCATTAACCCTTTGATGTCCCCACCAAGAAAAAAAAAATGGAAAAGGTATTTCTTTGCATATTTTTATTTTTTATTCGGGGCATTTATTAATTTTGTATCTTAGACACTGGAATTACCATTAAAGGACATTTTCTGGTCATACATGTTTATAAACAGAAGAAAATAAATAAATAAATAAATTGTTTCAAAAATCATTTGATGATAAAATCTTTGTATTTCATGGAAAGTCAATTCACTTTTAATCCTGATAGAACATGTTTTTAAAGAAATGTTTACCGTTATTAGGTGTATCAAGTCACCTAATTGTGTATGAATTGGACTTTCTCAATAGCCATGGTTAATGCCTGCTCCATAGCGGCCCCTTTCACGTGTGGTGTCCCTCAGGGCTCCCGTCCTGGCCCCTTGCTCTTTAGCCTATACATGCTGCCAGTGGGTCATATTATAAACAGGTTCAGTCAAATCTTTCAGGAAGAAATAGTGACTCAAAATCGACCCAACATAAGAGCTGAGCAGGACACTAAATTAACAAAAAATAGATCTACGCTATGGTATATCCCAGAAAAGTCCCCAATCCACTGCATTGTACAAGCAATCCCCCTGATTGCACCTCTTAAATTGAATTGAAGTCATTTCCACAGTATTCCTAGTAAAAAAAAAAAAGTCTGCATAGTGAGTAAAATATTACATATTAGATCACAATATGGAGAATATATGATATACAAAAGTTAGATCTCCCCGAGTTTATGCACCGAATGTGGACCTTGTGAATACTTGAGAAGTATTCACCCAAAAATTCTGTCCCCAAACATAGTATGTGGCCATGTGCAATGTTGTTTTTCAGCTAAAAACTACATTTGGGCTAAATCAGACCGTTATGGGCAGGTCTGTCATGGGCAGAAAACTGTCATTTGGGGAATAAAGATTCTCCCTATTGGTGAATATTTGTAACTGACATTTCTGACAAATCAATCCAGTTCTTGCTCGTGCTAAGGTCGCTGTGGTTTTAAAAGTTAAAAATGTCCATGAAGAGTTTTTAGGTTATTGCGTTAACATGAAGGATTGGAGGCGGTGGCGACGGCTATGGCCATTCCATAATACCCCCCTTTCGGGGATGTAATCCCTCCAAATTTACAGCATAATGTTGTATGAGCATTTTTTACCCTCCTAAATCCAATCTTTGGCTGTTGGACGGATCTAGAGAAACTCTGATGTTGTTGCACACAAGATCATCAATTTGATCAATCCCTGTGACCTTCACAGGTATCTGATCACGTAGGTATGACTGAATGTCCAACGGCCCTTTCTGCTGCCTGAGAAAACCAACAACTGAATTAGGAATCAGGTGCTATCTCATCGGCTAGCCGCCCTCTTTGTTTCCATCAATAACAATAGGCTGGCTTCTATTGTCAGATATATTTGTCTTTCAGGTCACGGCGCTGACGCGGCGTTGCTGAAGTTTCTCCGATTAAGTTTGTCACGGAGAAGTCAAACATAATCAAACCTCCAGTTTATTCGCTCCCATCTGTTTAATAACGTGAAGTGTTATCTGTGGCTTTTTGCAATACGTTTTATTTTCTTGTGATTTAAGTAAAAAAAAAAGAAAAAAGAAAAAAGGACATAGGAGAGAAAATCAGAGAGCCCGACGGAAATAGGACGAAAACCATTTTGGACACATGACCCCAATAACACACATGCTGTGCACCAAAATGTGTGTGCATCCACACAAATGTTCACAGAAACAAAGTCTTCAGACGTACGCTGGTCTCCATGCAGAAGTGAATATATGAACCCATTTATACATTGGTTGAAAGCGAACCACTATTTGCACATGCGACACACACATATGCACTTGCTATAGGGCCAAAATGACTTCACCATGGCAACAGGAGCTCTGGGCAGCGGGATGAAGAGTTAGGCTGAGTCAGATTTGCGAATAGAAAAACCTTTGCAGCTGCATATGAACACACTTAAGTGAAAAAAAAAGGATTATCTTTCAACAGTGAGTTAAGCAGATCCATAACTCCATAACTATGTATATATGATAGGCAGGTAGGTATTTACCGGTTTTAATGTTGTGGCTGATTGGTGTATCTGATATCTTTCATCATTTACAGCACTGATATATTGAAATGTTTTGTTTTTTATAATGTGTCTCTCATCTCAGTTCAAAGGAAATCACCAGTTTTGTTGATGTGCCGGGATCTGGTTGGTCTGCCTAGTCCTACACTCTAAAAATAAATTCACTATAATTTATTGTAAAATACCGGCAGCTCTGATGGCGAGGATTTCAGCCGTAAAAAATAAGATGACACTCAAAAATTCTAATTTTAGACCCACATAGACTTTCGTGCAAGGAAGGAATTGAAATGTTTTTGAGAAATGTCGGATATATATTTCCAACACTAGGGGGAGCTTTATCTCCAAAGGTTTTCAGTCCATAATTTCTCAAGTGTTGGTCCAATTTAAACAAAATTTTGTGCAGCTGAATCAACTCGTGGAGATCTGTCCTGCAAATATCATATTTTATGCTAGTAGCACTAGCTTTTCTGTGGAAAACATTGTTTTTCAGACATACCCTCACATTTAATTGGAGGAGTTCAATCAGGGGGGATACTTGTTCTTAGTCTGTGCCGGTTACACACATGTGCCGTACACGCACACCAAGCATGAGCTACCGTGGCTAAAACCATTTCCCCAGCGTTGAAAACTTTCACAGTGAATGAAGAAAAAACAAATCTCATAATATGTAACACCAGTAAAGATAAAATAAGTTGATTAACAATTCCACAATTGTTCGGCACCACAAACATAGTCAGACACTTTAAATTCAATCACCCCGAGGAACATAGCAACGTCGGCACAGCGGCTAAAGCTAGCGACAGCACAGCTTCAGCCACCAGCCCTGAAGACCCTGGAAAAAGCCAACAAATAACATATGATGGACTGAACGAGGCTTTCATATTTATATTTTCACTTCGAAATGTCATAAAACTGGTTTAAGAAACGCACCGTGAGGAGGACATTAACTTCAACAGGTCTGAACACAAACACAAGGCTGATCAGTCTTACTTTCAATGTAATCCTTCAAAATAAGAGCACTTATGAAACACTTCTTGTTATTACTTTAAAAAAATTGGAATTGGGAAAATTCGCGGTGCTCCTCTAATTCTCCAGGGTTTAAAGGGGAATTTAATGTCATAGTCAAAGTACTTAAAATAAATCATTTAAAGCTATGAACCTTATATTATCAGTGAAAAATCTCTACTTTATCACACCCAATAAAAGCCCAGGTTTGTGTCCATGAAACAGAGAATTTTGAAAGTGGGTCAAGTCGGCAGATATTGATCGAATGTCCTTGGTACGAGGAGCGTCATGTGCGGGGTGAATTGAGTGGTGTAATGCCAACAGGGAGATTGGATATGATGATAGAGTAAATCCATTACAACCACAGAGTGATTGCAGACAGCCAGAGAGAACTGGGTCACTGGCTAATTGCACAGAAATACATCATCCCGCCCTTCATGTATACACACATACACAAATCTGACAGGCACACTCAGACCTGCATGCATGCACATCCTTGCATAGACACACATGTAGATAACCCACCTTAACACACACACACAGCCAGCAGTCGCTCTATAGATAGCATGTATTATAGTGAATTAGCATATAATGACCATTGAATCAATTAAACTCCATTTTATCCAGGCGTACTCATAATGCAGGAGCAAATCTGGGGTGCACAAACCCACCCACCCACATATACATACGTAGAGCACAAGTGCACGAATACCATCACTCACTTTGATTTTGACCTCTTGTACAGTGTGTGCATGCACAATTTACATGCACGAGCACAGGCATGACATTTATTTGCTCCCAGATTTACAGTACAGGGAGTAGAGGCGGCTATAAATAGAGTTTTAGCAGGCAACCATCATAACTCTGGATGAATTCAGGAGAATTGTGCACTACTGCATTGCTCTGTTGCAGGGCAGAAAATTGTGGTGAAGTGGGAAAAAAAAAAAGAGTATAGAATGACAGAAAGTAGAGCAGAGAAAGGAGGAAGAGCCTGGTGTCAGACTATACGGCTGAGCTTCAGAGGTGGAGAAGAAACTCAACGCCATTTTCTCGTCTTTGCAAGGTGTTTTGCATTTTTGCTGCATCATGCTTCCACAAAGCAGCTCCGAATTAAGAGAGGAAGGAAGAAACACACACACACACACACACACACACACACACACAAAGTTGCACACAGACTCACACTTCAGTATTGATGTATTTTATCTCAGAACAGCAGCAGCTTTTGAAGGAGCGGCACTTTGATCCGTCAGAATCCTGAGGATTGTGAGATTATAAGGATTGTTAGCTGGAGATGTAGAATGTGGATCACTGAGAATGACTGCGAGTTTTTCCTTCCAGTGTGTGAGCGAGACTTCCTTTTCTCTTTATCGTGTTTTACCAGTTCCCCCATCATTACTGTGCATTTTTTATTGCTCCTTTTTCTGTTTTCCTTATTCCTTTCCTATTATTTAGCCTTCGCTTTTTATTAAGTTAATTGGAAACAGTTAAGCACTTTCCAAAAACACTATCTTTATAAAGGATTTTTAAACAGCTTATAATTAGGCCATTAATTAAGTTCCAAACACTTCATAAGTCATTAGTTAATGTTTATAAACAGTTTATAACATAGTTCTCAATTTATCAATGCGGGTCACTATTTGGCAAGACCAAGTGAGCAGTACAGATAAGAGTGCTCACTATTTGGCAAGCATCAAGTGTCTGATAGCCTTTTTTGCCAATGAGTTATTAATGATTCATAAATTGTTTACAACTCAATTAGTAAACTAGGTACAAACAATCTCCCTGATTGAACTCCAAAAATTTAAATGTGATAATTTGTTTTTATTTGAAATACCCCCCCAAGTGAGTAGAATATGAATTATTACAGTAAAATATGATAAATATTGAATGATATTGTGGTCAATGAAAGAGTTTTCGAGTTATGCCGTTAAAATGACGGATCGGCGGCGGACGCGGCAGGTGCGGTGGCGAAGACGATTCCATAACATCCCTGAAATTTTGGGGGGAAACAATGACTTGAACATCTGTTTTTCAAAATATTTCAAACAAATGTAATCCCAGCGATTCACTCATGCAGTGAAATAATCCTGGCTTGAGTCAGTTTCATATCGGATTAACTTTGGTAAACAAATTTACGGCTAATAGCCTGGAGGTTTGACGGTATTGGTATCGCTTTTCTCCCCGGTTAAGAAACGAGCGTACGGAACGATTCATTTCAATAAAGCGCTCTGTCTCCTGAGCAGGTTCCTGTTCTTTAACTCTCTCTTCGCCGCTGCTCAATTATGAATCTTCTAATGCTCAGAGGCAGAACTTTGGGAGCAGCGGAATGTGTTTCCCTGCCCCTCATTTATGCATGAGGGAGCGTCGGATGGCGGGCGGCTGAGGAGGTGAAAGATGAAGAGGAGAATTAGCGAGAAAGATGGAAGAGAGGGGTTAAAGGAGCGGCAGGAGGAGAGGATGAGACATGATGCAGAGGAGAAAAGGGGAGCAGAGTGAAATTAGGATTTATTCTTTTTTTAATGTGAGGTTTAAATGAACAGCAGGCGTTGACAGCTCACCGTCGGCACCACACGGATTGTTCAGAGTGTGTGAGACTGAATTATTCAGACGGGAGCTGGAGCTAGATGAGTAAACATTTAGTCGACATAGAGATGCGGGCTCATTCATGGACTCCTCCCCCGGCGTTCACCGGGGTGGGGGACGCTCCCGAATGTCCTTTGGGTCCTGCAGACAGATTGGACAGGAAATGTGTCACCGGGTCAATCTGAGAGAGTCGGCAGACATCTAGGTGTGACTGAGCCATCACCTCCATTAACCCCGGAGGGAAGGAGGAGCTTTGTTTGGATCCAATGAGTTCTGTCAGACAGAGGACGGCTCAGTTTGATGAAACAGATCTTCTAATGACCCTTTATTCTTTTTTTTTACTCAAATTGTCCAATTTGATTGAATGACTGGACTGCATTGCAGGTGTGAAACCTCTCAGAACCAAGGTCCATATCAGTTAGTTAGACTGTTCTGACAGAAAAAAAAAAGGTAATGGCTGTTTGTATAAAACGGAACAAAGGTTAGGCTCATTTAGAGTGAGGGTGCACTTTTTTGTATCCCCGAAAAGTCTGCGATATTATGGAACCATCATCGCCGCGTCCGCCGCAGATTGTTCGTGTTAATGGGAGAACTCAAAAACTCTTTAATTGACCATTTTTATGACCACGTGGACTTTAGTACGAGGAAGAACTGGATTAATTTCCGGAAAGGTCGGTTGTAAATTTCAGAGCCAAAAGGTTTTTGGCTCGTAATTTTCTCAACCGTTGTTCCAATGTACTTCCAACATGCATGTGGCTCTATTCAAGGATATTAATCTTCTATACATTTATTGTATTTTTCTTTAATAGTTCATAAAAGTGAAAGAGGAGAAGAAGAATTTGCTGGTGGCTCTTAAGCATTAGCAACATATATATGATGTTATTATACATACTATGTCGTTTTTTCAATGCTTCATTAATGCTTAGTTAAGATCTCACACTGGAAAATCTCATCGGATTGTTAGAATGGAAATGAAGAAGCTTTTGTGTGAGAGAGACTTTATATCAAGTCTTTCAGACATAGTTATTATTCTTTCACGCAACACTGAAGTTCTGAGAGTAATTTTGATGTAATAATATCTTGAGGTTTAAAAAACATTTAAAATGAGTGATTCCATAATTATTGGGATCCTATAAATGGATTCTGCGGTCTGGGTGCTGTCTAATCCAGGAGTTTATTTCTCAACTGTTCTCCACTCCTTTGATGTTTTCTCCTTTTATTTTCTTTGTCTCGAATTCATTTTTAATTCACTGACTTCCTCCTTTCTTTGTTTTTGGTTGTTTCGTTTGAGAATAAATTATCAGCCATTCTTGTGTTTCTCGCATTCTGTTCCCCCGGCGTGTTTTCTGGCGCCGGTCTGCTGGTGGAGCGGCGGAACATGGGATCGCTGTCTAAACCCCCGTCACCTGTCGAGAGGCTGGATGGATGCGCCCGCTGGAAATTAATGCCAGGATTATGCAAATCCAAATTGAACTGTGAAGTTAAGAGGCTCGGCCCAGTGACCTCGTCATCTCGCACACGCTGGGGACGGGGCGCACGCACGGATCAATGTACAGTGTTTACATGCGCACACACAAACACACACACACACATATTAATGCATGCGCACACATTAATTCAGTCACGCACGCACTGATCACTGTGTTTGTCCAGCAAACACGGAGATAAAAATAGAGTGGTACACCGCCACAAGTCATCTGTGTGTGTGTGTGTGTGTGTGTGTGTGTGTGTGTGTGTGTGTGTGTGTGTATTCGTGTGTGTGCATGAGTTGAATTATAATTCAGTCCTTAGTTCTGGGCCCCAAATTACCAAACACACAAACACACACACACTAACAAGCACTCTCACAAACAATTACACACACATGGCACAGGCCACGGTTGTTTTTTTTCACCTCCATCTGTGACCGCTCTAGAATTTGTCTCATTTATCAGTAACAACCTTAAACCATTTAATAGGATGGCACAATCCACTTAAATTTTCATTCTCCCTACGGATCTTTATCTGTAGCTACCATTCCTCTTTAGGACACAGGTATACGTACGGCCAGCTCAGAAAGTGCGTCAGCTCCTCAATCTGGAAAACCCACTTTTTGTGGGTCAACCGTGAAGCGTTGAATGGACTAAAAACATGCAGGAGGGAAGCATTCTCATGAATGGAGATATGGAATCCTTACAAAGGAGCATTTAGAGGTCTTATATTTTTATACACATTCCTATGTGCAGAGTACGTGCTGGTCTAGGGCCCCAGCCTGTGTGTGTGTGTGTGTGTGTCTGTGTGTGTGTTTGGGGAGGTTGGGGGTTGGGTACCAAGTCAGTTTGCATGGTCACATATATCAATAACATTTTTACCCAAGTCCCACAGTGTGCATCCAAGACACTAAACGAGCAGCTCGTCTGCTCCGAGAGGAGAGAGAGAGAGAGAGGGAGAGAGAGAGAGAGAGCGAGAGAGTGAGAGAGAGAGAACGGTATTGTAAGGGTGAAAGAGGGGAATCAGTGATTTCAATCATTTTTCCCTAACAGCTCACACTTGACATTCAGTTCAGCTGATTTCCCACTGATAATCAAAAAGAAAGAAAGAAATGAAAGCCACAGCAGTTCCCTGGGAGTTTGCTCCAGGTATGTGGTGCTTGAAAACTGAACAGAATGACGGATGGAGAAATCCGAGATTTCAGAAATGTATTTTGGCCCTGACTTTTATAAAAAAAAAGTTCCAGCTAGAACAGAGAGGCTTAGAGCCACATGCTGGATCTGGCCAGCAAGGCAGCCAGGAATATTGCGTGCCATGGTGACCATCTTTCTCCAAATGATGAGTCAACCAATGTCCTCGTATTTGGCCTGTGGTGACTCCAGTAATGGGCAAATGTCTCCATGTAACAAAACTGCCGAAGTCCAATGACCTGGATAAATGTTTAGAGACAGCGATAAACTGGATTTAGACCAGAGGCCTGCAGACTGGAAGAAGGTTGTTCTCATTTATCCGCCTCTCTCGGTGAAGAGGAACGCTGTGTGCACGGGGACGAGTTGATTGACGGGAAATATTGATGCCCTTCACTCCCAATAAAGGTCATCATTACTCATGCTAGTCCTAATAGTCGGGGATGGCTCGGTAGCTGGATGCATGCTGGGAAATAGAGTTGATGGCACAGAATTTGCATTGAAAAAACTGCCATGGTGAATGATCAACCATCAACCGACACAATCATTAGTCCTCAGCAGAGCTCCAAAACCTCTGAGCCTCAGGAAGGACAGAGGAAAGGACATTTTTGTTCTGAATCTGAAAATGGATGTTTGTCCTCACGTAATCACCCCCAAACCAGGGAGAGAACTGTACATCATCATTATGGTTTTTATTTTTATCACGGATGGGCTTCCGAGCATTTAATGAAGCATCACAGCGGTCAGGAAGTCAGTTAGGGTCACAATGACCCTTTTAGCACGCTTAAGGGAAGTATCTTCCGTCAATGGATGGGGGGGGTCGGCCGTATCACAAACACACGCACGAATACAAAGTATCTGCACAGACCCACACAAACATCGCAGGCTCCACACCCACTCCAGCGTCAGGGACTAACTGGGTTAGGGGTTGGGTAGGGCATCACTCTGCGTATCACTGACCCGCATTAAGCTACATCATAGTCCCCAGAGAGAGGATATGATCCTGGACGTCATTGGAAAATGAATGCTGAACGGAAGTCACGGGGGAGGAGGGGCAGCAGAGTGGACAGAGGGGAGGAAGGGAGGAAGGGGGGGGGATAGCTTTGACAGAGTGTCTCAGCATACAAGTACATCTTGGAGAGGATGAGGGGAAGACTGATGGGCACTCATGCAGAGGTATAAAAGAAAAAATATGTTATATGTACTGGAGCTCCTTGTTTAGATTCATATGAGTCAGTTTGTACATATTCAGACATATGATTTGGAAGTAAAAGTAAAGAAATTGTTGGTGAAAAAAAAATCCCCCCTAGTGAGTAAATGTGAACAATTATAGTAGAATACGACAAAATGGGGTGAAAATCTCCTTCATATGAGGTCAATTTGGACTAAATCCGTTCAATGGTAAGGAAGTTATTCCTGAAAAACAGTGCTTATGATAAAAACAAACTCCCCCTAGTGAGTTTAATATGAACTGTTAGAGTAAAATATGACCTGTATAAGATAGATCTCCTTGTTTGGATTTATATGAGTCAGTTTGGACATAATCAGACATACGGTTGGGAAGTACCAGAAAAACATTGTGTCTTTTGAAGAAAAAAAACCCCTAGTGAGTAAAATATGAATTATTATACAAACCCATGGTTAGGAAGTTATTTATGAAAAACAATGTTTGTTGTAAAAAAACAAAAAAAACAAGAAGAAGCTCTCCTAGTGAGAACAATATGAACTATTAGAATAAAATATGATCTATGCAAGATAGATCTTCTCAAGTCAATTCATGTGCACCAAATGTCTGATGTCTCTAGAGTCTTGGTTGATATAACATTTGAAAACGATCCATGATTAGTTGGAGTTATTGCGTTGATAGGAAGGATGTGTGGCAGCAGCAGATGCGATGAGGATTCCAGAATAAATACATAATATAATATTATAAAACATTGAGTTAATCATATTTTGAAACAGAATTCTAATTAAATTCTGATTCCACAAATCCCCTGATTTTTCAGAGTTATTACTAAAATTGAGAAAAGTCCCATCTAATGCAGAGATAGAGGAAGTGGAGGAAGAAAAAGAAGACAACGCAGAAGGAAGCGTTAAACAGCCGATATGTTTGGACAGATAAACAGACAGTAATATACATTATCTAATTTAAGTCCATTATTCACATAATCCTGTATATTTGTTCACACGTTTTTAATAAACTCAAGTTTTATGTGCTTAAAATCTGTCAGGTTTGAATGGCTGGCCTGAGCTCAGTGTGTGTGTGTGTGTGTGTGCGCGTGTGTGTGTGCGTGTGTGTTCTCATGAGGCGCTAACATACAAGCAGACGGCCGTGGGTTGATGT
This sequence comes from Lophius piscatorius, assembly GCA_009660295.1. Lineage (NCBI taxonomy): Eukaryota > Metazoa > Chordata > Actinopteri > Lophiiformes > Lophiidae > Lophius > Lophius piscatorius. The sequence continues at coordinate 76,132 of VRLP01002181.1, read as the reverse complement.
GTGGGTGAGAGAAATGGAGAGGAACGATGAGAGAAATGTGGCAGGAGACGGCACGAGGACGATAAATGGCGAGAGCTACTGGTAGATGCGAGAGAGAGAGAGAGAGAGAGAGAGAGAGGGAGAGAGAGCGAAAGAACGAAAAGAGCAAAGGTGTGACATTGAAGTGAAAACAGCAGAAGAGAGAGAGAGAGACGCTGGGTGTGAAACAGAAACGGTGAAATCATTTTTTTTTTTTTAAATCCATCCTCGCTCTCGGACACAGCAGCTTGTGACGGTCAGTAGATGAAGTCAAAGGAATCTTCATCAACCAGCATGCTAATGTCATTAAAGGGCTGTTCCGTGTCTTAAATGTTCAATTATGTCCCTTCTGCGGTCCAGCTGTGTTTCATACCAGACCGTCAACTCCAGTTTGTTCAATAAAGTATCGATTTCATTGCTGCTGTAATCAGTGTGATTTTTTTTTTTGTTGTTATTGTTATTTGAGTTGTTTATGTGTTGATATCAGACTTTGGTTCCTGTTTTAACATGTTGTTTTTTATTTATTTTTTTATGTACCTGTAAAGCATCATTGAGTATTAATGCAAAGCGCTCTATAAATAATATGTATTAGTATTAAAATTATTATTATTATTGTTATTATTATTATTAAGAGCCCCCAAAAGTCGGGGGATGGAATCATCATCGCTGCCGAGACGCCGCCGATCCTTTGTGTTAACGCCATAACACAAAAACAACAGCGTATCACCTTTTTTGAGGATGTGGATTTTTGTGTATCCACATACACCTTAGTGCGAGGAAGAACTGGAGTGGTTCTCGACACTAAAGGCGAGTTTTGTATTTTTATTTTTTTTCAACCATTGGTCTGATTTAGTCCAAATTCGGTGCATATGGATCAACTTTTCAATTTCCAACTACCATTGGAATCATCGCCGCCACGTCGACAGATCCTCCGTGTTAACGCGATAACTACTTTATGGATAATTTTCACATTATATACCCACATAGACCTTATTCTGAGGAACTGATTTTGGGATACCTAGGTTGTAAAGTTTTGACACTAGGGGGAGCTTTACCTCCAAAAGTTTTCAGGCCATAATTTTGTTCGATCCGGTCCGATTTTGACCAAATTTGGTTCACATGAATCAGCTCAAGAATAACTATCTTTCATACACTGTGTTTTACTCTGACAGTTAATGATTTACTCACTAGAAGGAACTTTTTTACGTATTTTTCACTCTACTGAGTAAAATTCTAACTTTTGGTAAGATTTCGTCAAGATTTGGATTTTTTACCGTAACTTCCAGATCACATGTCTAGTTATGACCAAATTGGCCGATATGACTGAAATACTTTGGACATAACTTCACGTCTAATTGGGGGAATTCAACGAGGGGGATTGCTTGTACTATAGATTGGGGACTATTTTGGGGGTATGCCCTTGTTGTCGGGGACGACAGCATAAGTCTATTTCAAACAAGTAATAACTGAGTTATTACACTGCACTGGAACTTTTTCGCTTGTTTTTCTTATATATTATATTTCTATTTGAATCTTTAGATGTTATCAAAGAAGTTTAATGCTTTTATACATGCATTTTGAATTGTCTTGTTGTTGAAACCCGCTGTACAAATGAACCTGCCTTGAACTGTAGTATTGTGAAGTAGTATAGAATAAGCATTTATTACTGAGTCATCCAACAACTCGAATGCTCTAGTGTTCTGTCATGAGAATAATTTCTTACGTGCATTAAGGGTGGAAGTTGGTTGTGATTTGACAAGCTGCTTTAGTAAAAAAAAAGAAAGCTTACTTTTGATTTCCAGCCAATATACCCGCACGGATGTAAAAAAAAAGTGAGAGTGGAGCTGTTTAATGAAGAAACTAAGTTGAAGGGTCCACTACAGCTCAGAAATAATCACCATATGGTGTTTTGATTCGGTGATATGTGTGCAAAAGGATAGGTTTCATTGCACAATATTAATCTCATTAATGAGACAAGATCTTGCTGATGCAGCGCCTGTCCCTCAGGCATGGCCTGCAGCCAGGTTTCCATCTGCTTACAGTTTCACAGCAACTCCACTGAAGCTAGGAACAATTTAAAGGAGAAACGAGTCACCCTTTATTTGTTCCTACATCACGTCCTGCCGGATCTTTCGCGATAACTAAATAAGTTTTTAATGCATAATGTTTCATATTTTACGCCCACATTAACCTCAGTGTTAGGAAGGACTGAATTGATTTTGGAAAAATTGGTTGTATACTTCCAACAAAAGGGGAAACTTTATCTGCAAAAATTTTCAGGGCCATCAAACAATGTTTTTCAGACATAGCTTACCCTAAATTTGGTGCATATAAATCGACTCTATCTTATAAATGTCATATTTTACTTTGATAATTCATGTTTTACTCACTAGTGGGGAGTTTATTTTTGGTTGAATTTTCATCAGGTGAGGTGTTCAACCCAGAGAGGGGGTTCAATTACATTTTGTTGCATCAAAGACTCAAAGGTTGAGTCTTCGTCTTCTTCATCTTTGGCCGTCTGCCTTTCGGGGTCGCCACAGTGGATCCCCTGTTTCCATCCATAGGTCGGTACCTTGCTGGCTAAGTGCAGCAGTTAAATCGGATGCCAACCGATCTGGTTTGGAAACAGTTTTGTGTTCCTCAAATGGATTTGACATGTGTTCTACGCCGGACGCCCTTCCTTACGCAACCTTCGCCATTTATCCGGCGTGGGACCGCCACTGGAGGAATACTAGCTTGGGACCCATTTGTGCCTTGTTTTATTATATTATGAAGAATACTTTCCTCTAAATCACAAAAAAACAAAACATAATTTGCCTTATGATATAAAGAAATAGATTCCAATCTAACAACCTCTCAATTCCTTACCATTATAAACCGTTTCCTCGCAGCTGATTGAGCCCATTTGAGCCCTAATGTCAACAACTAATCATCCATCAATCAAGCCGTTCTGTAACTCCATACAAATTCTATGCAAATGCGCCCGGAGAGTGAGGTATCTGCCTCCGCTCGAACATTCAGCATCTCTGCGGGGAGCAGCAACCGAGGAGGAGCTGAGTTTCATAGCTGACCCCGAAATAAAAGCCGAGGCACATTCGCAGGGGAGCTGGAGCAAAATAGTCGGAGCAAGACTGCAGGAAAGAGAGAGAATTTTTCAAAGTAAAGCTAAATTGAAAGGAGAGAAAACGGAAAGATGGCCGGAGGCGGATGCTAAGAAAGACAAATGAGGAAGTGAGAGTTGCTCTCATAAGCAGATCCGAGGCGTCGCCCCGAGCTGCTCGGAGATGATGTCAGAGAGGCGGATCGGTGATTATTTATAAACTGACACCGCCTTCAGGAAATCACCTGTAAGGTATTGTGCACTTTGCACAATTTGCGCTCATTCTGAAACCATTATTGTAATGATCCTAAAGGTCGTTGTTGTTATTGGACCGGAAGTAACGATCCGTCCCACTGATGGATGCAAAATAGATTGGAGTCATTTATGAATAATGCTAACGCGAAGAGCCTCGGTTGGAGGCTCGCCTGCAGAGCCTCGCTGCTTTAAGTCAGACACGATGTCGATTATAATAAATGGGGAGCCTAAAGAGAAAGAAAAAAAGTTTATTTAGATCGCAGGATTAAGAATGAATTAATGATTAATAAATCACCAATTTTGTAATTTTATTAATGTCAATGTTGCACAGATGATATGATTAAATAAAAAAAAGAAGAAATCCGTGGATCATCTCGTCAGAGTGGCGTGACCTCTTCGTCACCCGCCTCACAGCCTTTCTTCCAGAAGGAAGACAGAGGAAAGCACTGAGGGGGAAACATTGGAGAAAATCCACAGGAGAGCGTCGTTGTTAACCCGTGCAGGCGGGACGACATGGGACCTCATTAGGGGGAAAGGTTGATTTTTTATTTTTCCTGAATGAAATTCTCCATCAAGGGAAAACAAGTTGACATAAGTCTTTATTTTAAGGGATGTGAAACATCATGAAGTTCAACACGGAGTCTTATTTCCATATCCGGGCCGCTGTTGTGTTGATCAAAGACACGAGTTGGGCTCAGAATGGGCTTCGAGAACAAAGATGAAGTTCAGCTGGAATGTGATACTGGATGGCAAAATTGGGTTTATCTTTACAAGGACTTAGTGTCTGTGATTAATATTTATTATTATATTCTTTATTTATTATTATATCCTTTATTTCACCAGGTGAAAATCCTCATTGTGATTAAAAACCTATTTTCCAAGAGAGCAGCAGAGAAACTGAGACAACAATTTAAATAGACACAAAACAATATATACATGCATGTACATATATGATCAACTTTTAACATGAGAGAATGCAAAGAAACTATTATCTAATATTATCTCCACCAAGGGTTTTTGCTCTCACCTTTGACCAATCGTTGAAATGTTTAAGATTCAACAAGATCACACAGAACCTACTGGATGGATTTCAATTTAAACCACTTAACCCTCTGGCTTTTAAGCTATGTGGCGCGATTTTAATCTCAACTATACTCAAAAAATTAGGTTCATGCTGTCGTCCCTGACAGCTTGGGTATATCCCTGAAACGCCCCGAACTCTTGTGTTGTACAAGCAAATCCCGTAATTTAACTCCCCATAGTAAATGTGGAAATTATGTCTGAAAAACTTGTGTCTTTCATTTGAAAGCAACCCCCAGTGAAAATAAAATATGAACTATTAGAATGAAGATGAGTTTTGGCCAGAATCTGACCAACACTTAAGAATTTATGGCTGAAAACACCTGGAGTTTAAGCTCCCCCTAGTGGAAAATAAACACTTCATCATTCCCAAAATAACTCCAGTTCTTCCTCACACTACGGTCTATGTGGGTATGAAATTTGAAAATGATCCATGAAATAGCTTTTTAGTTATCGGGTCTTTGGCGGCGGACATGTGATGATGACCCCATGACATCCCTTCATGTTTCTTAATTTCCCCGCAAAGACAATTGAAATCTCCTGAGAATATGTGCGCTGAAACACTAAAATCACCATCAGGTCACAGGTCAGATGAAGCAGCGGAACAACTGGAAAACCACCCGCTGATGTTTCCTGTTTACCTCCTGGAGTCCCAGTTGAAAGACAACATCCTATTCTTCTGCTTCTCAGGGAGTTTGAGGGGAAATAGAGAGAGAGGGAGAAAGAGAGAGAGAAAAGGCGCATCATCAATGATCCACATCCAGCACAGGTCTAATAGATTCCCTACCCCAGCTGTGACAGGATGGGCCAATCAGAGTATGACACACTTCCACAGAGGGCCGGTATCCCATGGCTACAATCTCCCAGAATGCCCCCCCGGGGGCCCACCGAGGATGGTAAACAAAATGGAAGGGATGCACAGAGGCCCTCAACACATTGCCTATAGTGCTGTCTGTCAGCCGATGTGATTTTCTTCCATCCCTGCAAATGCCAGAGAAGCATTACCGGCACTCTTTCTTTCTATAGCCAACCTAGTGACGACCCCTGGTGAGCAAAATTAAATCAGCCCCATCCTCTGCAGACGGGAAGAGAGAGAGCGAGAGAGCGAGAGATTTTTTTTCTATGCATGTATGGATTATGTATGTACATGTTATATATGTTATGTTTTGCGAATAAGGGTTGTTCACCATTCATGCCAATCAAGCTTAAATGAGAGAGACAGAGAGCGAGAGCGAGAGAGAGAGAGAGAGAGAGGTTTATATACAGTATATATAGTATATATTTTCTATTATATATGTATACTGTATATATATAATTATAGATACATACAACCTGAATCGTTGTGTATTGTTATGCTTTGGCAATAAGGGTTGTTCCCCATTCATGCCAACAAAGCTTAATTGAATTGAGGAACTGAATTAAATTGAGAGAGAGAGAGAGAGAGAGAGAGAGAGAGAGAGAGAGAGAGAGAGAGAGAGAGAGAGAGAGAGAGAGATCTACATACAAAGCCAGAAGCCACAGAGGACAGAGACTGTCTGGCAACAGGTTCTGTCCACAGAGGGCATCTGTCGAGCTGGACTGGGTTAACTGGTTCTGCTCTCATCTGATTAAACAGGCGCGGTGGAGAGAGGCAGAGAGAGGAGGGAAAGGGTTTGGGGAGATAACTGGGAGGAGAGAAGGTGAAAAGGGAGAACAGAAGACTTGAAACGACAGCAAGGAGGGAAGAGGACATAACGGTTAGGAGGAATTTACCTCCATACTGACAGAAGAGGAAGGCATGAAGAAAAGGATAAAACCGGGTTCTGGGGAATAAAAGGATAAATATGTGGGCTTTAAATGAGGATGAGAGGTTAGGTGAAGGGTGATCAAAGACCTGTCCAACCCTTTCTGTCTCTCATACATTCCAACTTTAATGGACATTCCTGTAAATATACATAATAATAAAATACAGACGGGAGAAACTTGAGGATCATATTTTGAAGGAACAGCAGCTGAGGTTGAACATGCTCAACACAGGAGGTCTGCACAACCTTTACGACATTCACACAAGGTTACGAGTGTTTCCAACGTTCAATCATGAGAAAAATGTAAAACTTTTATTTTTTTTTGTCCACCATAAAGATTCAGCATTTTTAAATAGATTTTTTTTTTTTGTGTGTGTAAATTAATTAATTGAATTAATATTAATCTAAAAAATACTTATTTAGCTTACTAGTTGAAGTAATGTATGTAAGTTCCTTAACAATTCTGTTTTTACAGTGCATTAGTAGACCCCATAAGCATAAAAAAGTGAATTCCAAGTCTTGTAAATTCTTCAACTTTCTCTTTCAAAAAACGTTTTCACAGATTTGGCAAAACTGTATAATTGAAAATTAAATGAAATACTTGTATTCGTTATTCCTTGTATAAAGTTTGTGTAGCTGGAACATTTAGTTTTATTGCTGCAGACAAAATGACGGTTTCCATGGAAACTGGACAAAATAAAATTTAGAATAACATTCAAATTATCAAAAGGATTTTGTTATTATGTGTGTTTGGAGATGCTAGAAGGTTTAGTTTGCCAACAAGGTCTACGCCATCGTCCCAGACAGCAAGGGTACGTCCCCCAAAAAAGCTCCCCATACCCCTGATCGAACTCTTCAAATTAAATGTGAAGTTATGTCCAAAAATTTTATTTTTTCTGTAAACAAAATTTAGTAATCCAGATTTTCCAAAACTGGAATAACTTTTTTTTATCCCTCTGGGAGGTAATATGCACTGTAAAAAAGAGGGTTGTTGAAGAACAAGCTACTTCAGCTCATTCAAGTTGAAAATACTTAATTAAATTGAGTGTTACCAGTTTTTCTTTATGTAAAGAATGTACATATGTTTTTTTTATTTAAAGAAAATCACAAAAACAATTATCTGTTTTACAGTGTTTAGTATTTGTTTTACATTTACACAATGCAGGAATAAAATGAAGTCGGATTCATACGCCGATAATGAACAAACTCTTCTTCACTGTTTCACTATTTTTGTGTTGTTTTTTAAAGGTAAAAACATGAAAGAAATATTTTTTGAAGAAGATTGGAAAAATTTTCCCAAACTTGAATTTCACTTTTTTTTTAATGTTCCCTTTTCATGCACTGTAAAAAGCGAGTTGGTGAAGAATAAACTACTTCAGCTCATTTAAGTTGGAAATACTTCATTTAATTGAGTGTTACCAGTTGAAGTAAATTCTTTTGACTTCATCAATTATTCTGTTTTTACAGTGTAGGGAAAAAGGAGGGGATGAAGGTCAGAGTGAAGTTGAAGTGATGTTAGAGGGAGGCCAAGGTGGTGAGAGGGTTATTTAAGATGACAAGGTTAAAGGGGGGGGGGTCGCTGAGGCTACTGCTGAGAGGAGTGAAGAGATGAAAGGAGAGAGGAGGAGAGGATAAGCAAGAAAATGAGATGGGTGGATTGGGTGGAGGGGGGGTGGAGGAGCAGATTAATTATATCAGTGGACCTAGTGGGATTCACACAGGAGAGTAAAAGAAGAAGTTAGATGATGAAATAATGGAAGGAAAAGAGTGACAACAGTTGAAATGCTCCAACGATGGATTTATCTAAGTGCTACCAGAGAATATATTTAAAAAAATAACATAAAGAAAAAAGAAAAGATGTGGTTAATAAAATTAAAGCGCAGGAGAGGAAACGGCAGAATACGAGATGAGAGTGAGTCAGACAAAAATAAATTACAATAGGAGAGGAGAGGAAATGAAAGGAGGGGAAGGAAAGACGAGGAGAAGAAACCTAATGAAAGGAGAGGAAAGGAAAGGAGAAGAGAAGAGAGGATAGGAAAGGAAAGGAGAGGAAGAGATTGGAAATGAAAGGAAAGGAAAGGAAAGGAAAGGAAAGGAAAGGAAAGGAAAGGAAAGGAAAGGAGTGAAATGGAAAGGTAAAGAAATGAAAGGAGAGGAGAGGGAAGGAAAGGAAGGGAAAGGAAAACAGGGGGAAGGAAAGGGAAGGAAAGGAAAGAGTGGAAATAAAAGGAGAGGAAAATAATGAAAGAAGAGAAGAAGAAAGGAAATTAAAGGAGGGAAGAGGAATGGAAAGGAGAGGAAGGGAAGGGAAATTAAGAGACAGGAAAGGTAATGAAAGGAAAAGAGGGGAAAAGAAAGAAAAGGAAAGTAGAGGGGTTAAGGATATGAAAGGAGAGAAAGGGAAGGTAAATGAAAGGAGAGTTGAGGACAGGAAAGGATGGGAAAGGAAAAGAGGGGAAAGGACATGAAGGGAGAGGAGGGGAAGGAGACAAGAGGAAGCTATAAGAGGAGTCAGGGTTGTGCTGCAGGGGTGGGATGGGTGAGACATGGTGGGTGCTGAGGGTCTACAGACTTCCTAATGAGAAACAGGAGCTTGAACCTAGAACAAATGCAGAAGGATGATCTTTATCCTCTCTTCGTCCTCCCCGTTGTCTTCCTCTTAGCCGTGGAGAGGGAAGCAGGTGGTCACACACATGCAGACAACAGGAGGCACCGGCGCTGAAAGAATCATCACATCAGAAATATAGGAAATGAAAACAAATTGAGCTTTGAATGAAAATTTAAAGATACATAATGAAGCGCGGCGTGGGCTTATGGTGGTCCAGGCACACATCGCCCTCCCCACCTGACAGTATGAGGGGGGGGGGGTCCATTCAATAATGGCTCAAATTGGAGGAAATGGCTTCTGAAATGAAATTTTCAGAGGTTCTCATTTAAAGTGCATGACTGCAGGTTCACATTAATTTCCTGCGGGGCTCGGTCAAGCGCAGCATCAATCAAACATCCCATACTTTCATTTTTACAGCCTCACAAACTATAATGAGACTAACAGCACATATCCGATGGAAAGAAAAAAAAATCTTTCTGTATGGAGAGGGTATGAAGCACCTAATGTGTTATTTTTCACATTTACGAGAGGCTTTAATAAATTAGAGGAGTTAAGGGGCTAAAGCATGAATGACGTCACAGTGGAATAAACCTCAATCCGTCATTCTCACTATCATCAACAAAAGTGCATCATCGCCATCGCTAATGCAAACATTCATTTAACTCCTATGTTTACTCATCAGGAAACGAAGTATTATTCTGGATTGTTTATGCGGGTGGAACCAGAACCCAGCCAAGCCGTGGGAAACACGTGACTCTGCTGCCATCTGGTGGTGAAGATGATGAAATGTTCAACTCACGTTAAATTCCTTTTATCTTTGCGGCTCTTGTCCGCACCTTTTAATTGTGCCTTGTATCGTTTTATGTCCTCATTGCTCTGCGAAGAACTTTGAATTGCGCTGGTGCATGAAATTTGCTGTACAAATAAACTTTCCTCGCCTGTCTTGAAACCTCGGCAAACACACTGAGGGTGGGCCCTCGTCTTCCACGGTGAAGAGGTACACACAGCACAGTAAATACTAGCATCCCTAAAGCCAAACAGCGGTAAAAGAAGACGTGTTTGATCAGGTAGGTACCAAATTTAACAATACTCAAATAAAGAGCTTGAAAATGCTCTTTTCCTCTTCTTCCTCTTCTTCTTCTTCTTCTTCTTTTGGCTGTTCAGCGGATCATCTGTTTCCTGTCCTCTGGTCTGTCTAGCCGATGGACCATGTCCTCTCTCACCAGATCCAGGAACCTCTCCTCTCCAGCGCATACCTCCACCTCTCCAAGTTTCCTTCCACCTGCTCCCTGCTATCCCTACAGACAGACAGACATTGTATACCTTCTTTTCTTCTGAAACGCACGTATAGAAACTTGGGGTTGGGGGGCACCATAACCAAATTCCACTTCGGGCACCAATGAGGCTCGATGCGGCCCTGGTCCACAGATTGTGTATCATAGTATGATGGTTTTCACAAAACAAGTCATTAAGATTAGTTTCAGACGCCCGCCACAAGGGAGGAAAAACTAGATTCATTGTTGGTCTTCTATTCAGTGGGTTTTTACACAGAACGCAGGCCTTTTTGTTTAAAAGTCAGTTCTAAGCATCTAGGCCTGGCAGCCATCAAAACGAAAGCAATTATAAGATAAAACGAGATCATTAGCAAATAATTTATAGCTCTGCGGACCAATTTTTCATCTAAATGTGTCCATGACATAATGAATGTAAGTCTGATTCCCTGTATCCTCTGATAAAAGGCATGAAAGTAGAAAATAAGTGACACAAAGGAGTGTAATTTATGAGGCAGCCCTGATCTAGCGCTCTGATTAAGAGCAGAATGAACCAGACTGGATTCACTCTAAAAACATATTATTCAAAAAACTAGTCAAGATATGAGAAACTTTCATTTTCTCTCCCCTCTCTCTTTTGAACGACCATAGAATAACTTTTCTCTGACTCACATTGCAGTATTTAAACACGTCATAAAAAGGAAACTGGAACGCAGCAAGGTTATATCCCCGAAAAGCCCCCAATCCCCTGCATCGTACAAGTAATACCCCTGATTGAACTCCTCAAACTAACTATGACTCAACAATGATCTCACACATTCCATATTGACTCATCCAAAAATCTGGAGCTAGTTAGCAAAAGAAATCTGAAGCTAGCTGGCGAAACAAATCTGGCGCTTGACGGGGGAAGAGAAGGATGGTTGGGACGTTATCAGACTGATGCGACTGATAACAACGTAGCAGAGGTCGGGAACGAAATCTGAACTGAAGTGGTCAGCTGGACACATCTGGAAACAGGTGATAGACACAGGTGTAAACGGTGATGTGTGCCGCTGTCCGCTTGTGATCCCATCGCAACAAAACGCACATTAAAACCAAGTCTAAACAGGGTCGTAGGGACTCAAAAATGAAGTTACATTTTTATTTCTGAGCTCAATAATAAAACAAGACACATTTCCTTGTGTCACTTCGTAGGAACTGAATTTTGACACAATTGGACTGATGGTTGGGACCTCACGGACGAGGAATTGTGTTTTACTCAAAAAACTCCCCCTAGTGAGTAAAATATGAACTATTATAATAAAATATGATATATAAAAGAAAGCTCTTCTAGATTTCGATTCAATGTACCAAACTGCGATTACAGCGGTTGCAAACTTTTGGAGACAAAGTTCCCCCTAGTGGCAGACATAAGCAACTGACCTTTCCCTAAATCAATCCGGTTCTTCCTCACACTTAGTTCTACGATGGTATAAAATTTGAAAAGGGTCCATGAAATGGTCTTTGACGCTGCGGCAGCGATAATCCTGTAACATCCCAGACTTTTGGTGGATTTAATATTATTATAATAAAGTCTATTATTCCATGTCCAGGGTGATTTAGATGCTGTGAGAGCACTCAGGGATAATGTCGTTTGTTTGCAGTAATTGCATGATGCCATGCAGCGAACGGTGTCATGAATAATTTGTGTGCGTTGACGTGCCGCGAATGAAGAATAATGGCTGCCATAACTTGTCGTATAGCATTTAGCAGAGGTGGAGGAGAGGTACTGCAGCAGAATGATAGGGTGGAGCTGTGAGTGTGTGAGACGGTCGGAGCACTTTATATAAGTAGCGCAAACACACTCACCTTCACGCTCACACACACACTCACATTCACGCTGACGCACACACACACACACACAGTGCATTCACACTAATACACACACAGAAACACCCACATGAGTAAACACATTGAGCACACAGAACTGTAGCCTACGGAGGCGTGCTGCTGCACCGGGCTAGATAAATACAATATGTTTAATATATAAATATTTATTATATAACACACACATAAAAATACACGCACACTCATTCACCCTGGGAAGCAGCGTTGGAAGAATTGCTCAGATCAGAGTCAAAAATCAAATCAAAAAGTCCCCGATCCCCTGCGTTGTACAACAATCCCCCAGATTGAACTCCTCAAAGTAAATGTGAAAATATTTCCGAAGTATTTTAGTTTAAAAAATTCATTAAAATATGGTGTTAAATAGTTTTATGTAGTTGTAAAACTTAAAGAGGATTCATGAAATGGTTTTTGAGTTACTGCATTAAAACAACGGATCTGCGGCGGACGCGCCGGCAGACACGATGACGATTTTGGGGATATAATCATAAAAATGACTGTATTTTTATAGAGAACCTATTAAGAGAGAGAAAGTGGTTGGAGCATATGAATCAGTGGACAGTGCCATTAAAAAGAGCACAGTAAAAAGCAGAGAAAATTAAGGAAATAATAAAGATTTTACTTAACAATATTTTTAAAAAAAATTGTTTTTATATTATATATATATATATATATATTATATATATTTTATATATTGAAATATATTTTTTACACATGTATATATCTGTTTTTTTAATGTATATAATTATTTCTTTTTTAATGCGTATATATAAATATAAATATATAAATATATATATATATATATATATATATATAAATTACAAAATATAAATGACCAGAATGAAAACATTAGTGTAATTTATATTATATTATTGACATCTTGCAATGATATAATATATATTCTCTCTTCTCCTTATAGAAGAATACTGTGTTCGCATTATTATTTACATTTTTATTAATTTCTTTTTAATTCTGTCTATATATAGAAAGAAACATATAAACCAATCCCCGTCATTTGAATACACGCATGTATTCGGGGGGGGGGTTTCACACAGGTAGAGTCACCAGGATGATCCTCCATTCTAATGAACGTTGGCGGATTAGTATTAAAGCTTTCAAAGTACAAATGACTTTAGAGCAGAGTTTTAATCACAAAGTAATGAGTCATAATTAAACGGCATCAGGACGTCACAGGGGGATGGGAGCACAGTTAATAACTGTGTTACAACCAAAACTGTTTGTCTCCATCAAAGCAATAAATCTGCTCAGCCCCCTTGAGGACTTGAGGAATTCTAGCTTACATTTATCATATTTTACTCTAATACCTCACATTTTACTAGCTAGGGTAAGCATTTTCACGAAAAACGCGCTTTTTCAGACATAACATCATATTTAATTTGAGGAGTTCAATCAGCAATCGGGGGATTGCTTGTACCAAGCAGGGGGGTTGGGGCTTTTCGGGGATATACCCTTGCTTTCTTGTACTATAAATCATGAGTGATGAATGTTAGGTATGGAAAATGATTTTGAAAAAAATGGATGTTTTTTCCACATTTTGTGACAGTTTTAATCAAATCAGCTTCAAATTAATCAAGTTACGCCACAACCACCTGCTTTTATATCCGCTGCAGTTTAACCAATCAATATTTGTCACATGCGCCCCTGATACTTTCTGTTTAAAAAGAAGGTCTTCTAGCTTCTCAAACTTCAAAGCGGTTTTTTCCCAGGCGCACGTGAAGGCATCATTGACTCTCGGTACAGTGCAGGAGATGCTGCACTTCGCTCCATTGTGCGCCGCTGGATCACCACACAATGTCTACACAGGAGGAGGACATCTGAACCCCTCCAGACAGACACACTGACTGATCATGACCAGTCGGTGTAGAGAACCCGTCTGTGGCCCGAAACCCGTGCGAGAACCGCACCATGAAGAACCGTCCGAAGAGACCGGGGACGCGGTGTCGTCTCTGCGGGAGCTGCCGCGCTGGATGCGGCTTTACTTCTACGGGATGCACGGCGTGACTCTGGATGTCCTGCTCTCTTCCTTGCAGGGGCTCGTGCGTCATCGGGACCCGAAACTGGTGGGCTTCTCCTCACCCTACCTGTGCGTCATGCATGCACTGACCCACTTCGCGCTGGAGAAGATCTACTCCAAGAAGAGGAGTTTCCGAGGTCGGCCCCTGGTGTTCCATCTGATCTTCTACCCGTCCGTTTTCATCGGGCTGCAGATCCTGATCGGAAACATCAACACCCTGACCGAGCAGGTGAGGTTGGTGACCGGGACCCAGCTGGTGCTGCAGTACATCCTGGCCATGTATTTTGCCCAGGTGTTCCACAGGGGGCTGTCGACGCTGCGGTATCACCCCTCCTCTACCGCAGAACCGATGCGTGAACTTGGTCCGGTTCGCGGGCCTCCCGGTGGCCTCCCCGGCGTTTTGCGCTTCCTGTTCTTCGGGATGCACGGCTTCCTGGACGAAGTGATCTTCACCTCTGTTTTCAACCTGGTGGAGAAGTCCGATCGGACCCTGAGCGGCCACACGTCCCTGTGGTCGTTCCTCATGTACGGCAGCTGCAGCTTCGTGGTGGAGAAGATCTACTACCATCTGCACTTCAGCAGAGGATGGGGGAGGCGGCGGCGGCTCCCCATCTACATCTGCTTCATCTACACCTGGGAGTTCTCCTGGGGTCTGGTCCTGAGGCAGTTCGGCGCGTGCTCCTGGGACTACTCTCATTATCCTCACAACTTCATGGGACTCATCACCCTCCTCTACCTGCCAGGGTGGGTCTGCCTCAGCCTGTACCAGGACGTGCTGTCCAATGTTCTGCTCAGAATCAGGACCACCCAAGATCTACGCGCGAGCGTGGAGAATGGAGAGATCAACGGAGAGACGGAGTCTGAGAAAAAACTCTAGTTTTCCTCACACTATAAGTCAGATCACTGTAAGTCAGATCACTATAAGTCAGATCACTATAAGTCAGATCACTGTAAGTCAGATCACTATAAGTCAGATCACTGTAAGTCAGATCACTGTAAGTCAGATCACTGTAAATCAGATCACTATAAGTCAGATCACTATAAGTCAGATCACTGTAAGTCAGATCACTATAAGTCAGATCACTGTAAGTCAGATCACTGTAAATCAGATCACTATAAGTCAGATCACTGTAAGTCAGATCACTGTAAGTCAGATCACTATAAGTCAGATCACTGTAAATCAGATCACTGTAAGTCAGATCACTGTAAGTCAGATCACTGTAAGTCAGATCACTGTAAGTCAGATCACTATAAGTCAGATCAAGCGCAAACATCAAGGCGTTTATTTTGTTCTCATACACAAACCAAAATACTGATTTGATGAAGAACATTGTAAACTCAAAAAATAACTCCTGGAAGGGAATTTTAAAGATTTTGTGAAGTATTTCCGCATAATTTAACTGGGTTTCTTTCGATTTTAGGCAATAATGTTGGTAGAACTAAATGTATTTGGGTTGGGTCTATATAACGGCCTCGGGTTGACTCAAGTACACTGTAAAAAAAAATAAAGATAAAACAAGAATAGCAGGGTTGTGGTTTCCAGAATTTAAGGGTAAAAATAGAGTAACCGTGTTCAACATTACATTACAGTAGAATACCGTGAAAAAAGAGGTGACTATTAAAGTTTAGGTTACAACGGTATGAAATAAAATGACAGTAAAATATCAATTCATACAAATTATTCTAAAACTTGAAATCAACTGTATTTCACAAGTATACACTGTTCACATTTTCTGTTCACT
Source organism: Lophius piscatorius (assembly GCA_009660295.1). Classification (NCBI taxonomy): domain Eukaryota; kingdom Metazoa; phylum Chordata; class Actinopteri; order Lophiiformes; family Lophiidae; genus Lophius; species Lophius piscatorius. The sequence continues at coordinate 60,355 of VRLP01002181.1, read as the reverse complement.
GTCTAATTTACGGTATATTCTTGTTAATGGTTGAATTATTTTTTTACTGTAAATTCTAAGTGAAGGCTACATTCCGCACTCTAAACATTGTCTGTAAAGATTACTGTAAAAAAAAAAAAAGTAAATAACTTAATTTCTTTATTGTCAAAATATGTGGAAAAGACAGACAAAGACATAATACTATGAAAACATAAACTTTTGTTAAAAGTAATTAAAAAAAAAATATTATGTCACAAGCAAGTCATTACTGTAAAAGTAATGGTATTATTCTGTCTCAATTATATATTTGACTGGGATGCCCATTGAATTTAGCATGAAAAAAAACGTATTTTTTTATCGAGAGGAAACCTTGATTTGTACAGAAACAAAATGTTAATTGCTTGATTGTAGATTCCCACACACTGACTAACTGTCAACAATTATAAAATATTGCAACGTTTCGGTGCTAAACTTCCATCAGGCAAAAATCAGGTTTTGTAAAGTGTATAATTATCAAATACTGTATATTTCAAGGGTTTTTAAAAAAACAGCTTTTTTTTTTATATACTGTCCTTGTAAACTGTAACAACTTTTACAGTATGTGTTGGTTTTTTCACCCTGTAGATAACTGTAACTGTATTTTTTACAGTGAAATTCTGCCCACCACACCTTTCGGTATCTTACCATAAATTATACAGATCTCTTTTTTAATATATTTTATATTACTTCTTATATCACTTCTCTTCGTCCTGCTCCGAAGAAGGCAACAGCTGAAACGTTAACAGGAGTTATAAATAAAGTCCGAATAAATTGGTGGAATTGACATTCGTCATCTTTCACCACAATTTTGTTAGAGCCACCTTTTAATCCTTCTATGCTTATTGGGATCTACACAGTAATGGACTGGTGGTTATAATGTTATGGCTGATCAGTACAGTTGCGTAATAAATAATTAAAAAAGCCTTCCTGACATTGGAAACATCAATATTCTATTTTTAAGGACTGCAGCGGCAGAAATGCTACGTTAAGCAGTGCATGCATTATAGCACGTCTATTGACTGTTGTCGTTCATGCAGGCTTTAACTCTACCTGCATGCTGCACAGTACAGAACTAAAAATGTTTGTTTTAAATGGTTTAGGTTCATATGCATCCTTTAATCTCAATGTTCATCTACTTTTTATCTATTTATTTTACTCCTTTTAAACTCAGCTTGTGAGCCCGGAGTGATGCATGCTGGTACTTCTGTAGTAGAGTGCGCTGTGGGAGTGGACACGCCGAGACAAGCACTGTGAATCTTTCATGAACCGAACATTCTGTGTTGCAGTGCCTTCCCAGCCGGCCTCAGACAAACAACCCTCGGTGTCTTTGGGGCTAGTCTTTTTATATAGGGTTTAATTATCACTTGTTATAAATATTATATAATTAAAACCACTTATAACAGTCACAGTCCAAAAAAAAGAAAAAAGATCCTGGAATAGTCCCTGCATCAAATGAGGAAGAACTGGATAAAAGTTTTAAAGTCAGTTGTATATTTCAGCCACTAGGGGGTGCTTTGTCTCCAAAATCGCCACTTTTAATAATATTGATAATAATGAATTCCATTCGTGGGTGCCTTTCAGGAAACTCAAGGTCACCTTACGGATGCAACACTTATACAGAAAATATCAGGACCTTAGTCAAAAGATATGCAATAGGAAGCTAATAATAATTAAAAGTTCAAAACAGTGATCGCACAAAATAGGCGAGTCTAAAAAGATACGTTTTCAGGCAGGAGAGAGAGTCAGTTTTACAAATGGTTTGTGGGAGAGAGTTCCAGTGACGAGGAGCTTTTTGGACCCCAAAAATGATAAACAGGCAGGAAGCGCAGCGAGGAGCCGGGAGGAGGAAGTGCGAATAGTACGGGAGGGCGTGTAGGGATGAAGGAGGGCAGGGAGGTATGGAGAAAGTGAGGTTATGGAGAGACTTGAAGGCGAGATCGGTGACCAGGGCGGTGACGAGGATGGCGGTGCTATTAGGTGTGAGTGATGGTTGGAGACGGTTGATGTGTGCTTCAAATGATGATGTTCTGAATGATGAAGAGGACACCCAGACTCTTGACGTGTGGAGGGAGGATCTATAGATTTGTCAATAGTAAGGGGGAACCTTGAAAAATGTAGCCAATGTTGTTTTTGAGCCAACAAGGAGAACTTCAGTTTGATTGCCGTTGAGTTTGAGAAAGTTATGAGAGAACCAGATTTTTTAATTACCAGAAGAAAATCGAAGACGATGGAAGGGTTGAATTTGGTTGGGAGGATTGGTGTAGATGGGTGTCTTCTGCGTAGCAGTGAAAGTGAATACGGAATTTCCTGAAAATATGGATGAGTGGTAGGAGGTAGATGATGAAGAGGAGAAGACCCAAGAGGAATACCGGTATGGACAGTGGAATCCAATGATCTGAAGGTTTGGAGTTGTACAAACTCAAAAATCGCAATTTTTGTACCATAATTTGTCAACCGTTGGTCCGATTTAGTCCAAATTTGGTGCACGTCATATTTTACTATACACATATATTACATATATATATACATATATTACTATACATTTTACTCACTAGGGGGAGCTCTTTTTATGAAAACACCAGTGAACGATGTAGTGAACCACCTCAAGGAGGTTGTTCTTGTATATTTGTCACATTTTACCGTTTTTGTTGATTTTTTCGCTAACAAAGGGCAGCTCTTTTACAAAAAACACTGTTACTTAACAAACATAAGTCCAAATTTATCTCACATGAAATGACTCAAGGAAATATGAAATACTGTATATCTCTTTATTATTGAGTCACTATGGGATCTGACCTCAGAGCAGTCAGGGATGACAACCTAGTTAAGATTCAATAATCATCAAACACCTCTGAACTCCATGAAAGAGTCTTTTGTTTCATAGCCTTAACATTTTCTTGAAATCCTACCTGCTCGCATCAAATCAAAATCCTCTCTAGCGTATTTTCACCAAATATATTTACTCCATACTGAATCCGTTCTTTTTATGTAAAATGTACTTGTTGACGGACAGGTGTACAGATGTCAGCCTCAAGCAACATGTATTAAATTTAAACCCATTATTCAACTTAACTTGAGGTGGGTGTGATGTGCTCATGTTCAAAACGCCTCAGCTTTTATTCAAAGTAATTTAAAGTACCTTGCACTGTGACAAAACAAACTAACTTTGATATTTTAGAATCTACTGGTTAAATACATAAATGGATGGATTTCACTTCCCCTGTAGTTTTCCAGGATTGATTAGGATCCAGCCCGGCGCTGGAATCAATCCTACCCTTCATGATGCTGCCCTTTAATAATTACTTCCTAATTAGGACATATTTTTTGCTCCGATGAAAGCACTCGATTCTGATTTTTCTTTCCCGGGAGTAAAGAAATGTTTCGTGTTTTTCAGAATGTTTAGATTTACTCAGCACATAGTTTCATTAAATTTGAAATCTGTACTCTTCGATACTCTTAGATCTCATTTGTTTTGACTTATAACATACTTCAACAAGGAAAATGTGATAATTGACCTTAAAATTGTCGCACACGATTAAATAAATTAAAATCATTCACTTTTTCTCTCTTTGTCTGTAAATGATTTATGTATAAATGAGATTCTGCATTGTCTGGACCTTAGTTTGAGGAAGAACAGGACTGATTTTGAGAAAGATGGGTTAATATATCAACTCACCATTCTACTTTTCTTTCCTTTTTTTTCTTTTTTTTACGGAAAACACTGTTTTCCGACATAACTTCACATTTAATGTGGGGAGTTTAATCCGGGGAATTCCTTGTACAACACAGGGGATTGGGTCTTTTCGGCCATATTTCCCTGCTGTCAGAAATAACAGTGCAGGTCTAGTTTTTTATTAATAAAAGTGAATAATATACACAGTTTAAGAACATCCCAGGAAAATAGTGCCAACCATAATAATGTTAATGATATATCACCAAGCTGTCTCTCCTTCTCTCCTTCTCTCTTTCTCTCTTTCTCTCCTTCTCTCCTTCTCTACTTCTCTCCTTCTCTCCTTCTCTCTCTCTCCTTCTCTCCGTCTCTCTTTCTACCACCTCTGGGATCAAGCGATCACAAATATAGACCCACCTCTCACACTTAAGGCCCCAAGGACCCGGTTCCTGCAGCAGTGACCCAACAGCATCTGCTGACAACAGCACAGTGGGAATAGGCTCAACTCCCTTGTGACTCATTAGCGCTCTTGATCAGACGTATATGACAGCTGGGTACAGGCATGAAAGCTTATAGACTTACTTTAGCCGAGGACTTACAAAGTTTTTTTTTAATTCTGTCAAGGCTTAAATTAATATGAGGGTTCAAAGACGTACGCCACTGCTCACAGGGAATCACCAGAAAAGTCGCCTCCAGTGTCTATCATCTAGATGAGACACGCAGGTGTGGGGATAATCTGTCCTGTGGAGTTTTGAAACAGCGCCGGAAAAAAGGCGCCAACAGTAAAGCAATGGCGGTGGAGTGGTGACGCTCTGACGCTCTGATACGAAGATGGATTCCATTCAAGGAGAAAGTACAATTTCCCCTCTGAGATGCAGTGGAGTGAAGTAAAGTGTAAAATGTAACGTAGCAAAGAATGGAAATAGAATGAAAAAAACAATTCTTAGTTACCACCACTGACACCATCAAGTATCGGGAAATTGGTCAGTATTGGTTGTACATTTCTGCCACTAGGGGAAGATTGATCTGTAAAAGTTTTTGGGTTGTATTTTCTCCACCGTAGTTCCCATTTACTACAAACCTAGTGCCACGAATCGACTGGAGGAGATGTATCTTATAAATATAATATATTTACTCCACGAGTTCATATTTCACTCACTAGGGGGAGCTTTGTTTTTCGGACATAGCTCCCCATTTACTTCGAGTCGTTCAATCAGGGGGATTGCCAGTACAACGCAGGGATTGGGAGCTTTTCAGAGATCGCCCCCTTGCTGTCAGGGATGACACCAGACAGCAGAAGAAAGTCAAAGTAGTACACTTGAGTGAACATTTTTGAGTGAATTTGTATCACCAACAGCGGATGAAAACTATATTTTGTTCATATACCTTGTAGGTCTAATGGTTTGGCCTCAAACTGGTTTATGTAATGTCCAACAGGATCTCAGAAGACCCGGTCAACTCTCCGTCGCTCTCAGCTTCTTTTATTGCACTAGACTCTTGACTCTTACGACACGTTTCCCAGCTCTTATCAGCTCTCTTCCCCTAACAGCTGCTTTTCAGGAACCAAAAACGCCAATAAATACACAGGGTACACACAGTACTCATTACTACCTGCTCATTATTCTCTATTCACCTTCTGTATTGGACTTGCATCTGAAACATGGGTGCCAGCATCACCCACAAATCTCGGGAAATTATACCTCGCTTCCAAATCTGACATGGTAACATTGGTATTTTTCGAGTCCCAGGACGTTCTCCTTTCCCTCTGATAGCCTAAATCAATAATTCCCTCTTGCTTTAAAGGCCGTCTACACCCACACAGGTGGGGCGTCTTATCAGAAGTGGGTGCAGCAAAGCTGGCAATGACAGTATCTTAAATAAACAAAAGTGGAATGTAAATAGACATGGTCAAGACGAACACTCCTCAAATTCCAGATTCTCCCAGCGAGCCCTCAGAAAGCGCTTACCTCATTTATCCTTTATCAGATCGAATCACTAATCAGTCACATAAAGATGAGTTCAATGTCTCGGCCTCGCCCCGTTATGTACTGTGACCCGCCACATGAAGATACAGATACATAGATCATGTGCACTGTTCTTTTTTCTTTATAGTTATTTATTTATCTAGAGCCGTTTTGCCATCATGTGTTGTTTGGTGTCTTTTAGATTTCACCTTTTGACGGAGCTCCAACCGTATATAAAATAACTTCAAATCATTTCTTGCGACATTTAGAGATATCTCGCAGACCGAACCAAAACCTCATTAAAAAAATTTCTAACTTCTCATCTAAGACATTTTGAAATGTCAGGGTCAGAAATGCACAGCTTTAAATTAGGAAGTGAAAGATGACTGAACGCCGATCCGCTGCTTTGGTTACCTGCTACCTGGTGTTTTGCATGATGTCACAGTTTCGTGGCTGACTGATGGAAAATGGACCATCAATGATGTCATTGTTGAATCCTGCGTGGGTGTGACTAAAAAACAACAGCAGGTTTCACGCCGTCAATACAAGAGTAGACGGACAACCTCCACCTGCATGGGAATATCCCCGAAAAGCCCCCAATTCCCTGCGTTGTACAAGAATTATTCCCCTGATTGAACTCAAATTCAACATTGAGTTATATCTGAAAAACACTGATTTTTGCACCATTGGAGATAGAGCTCCCCCTATTGTTGAAAATATACAACCGGCCTTTCCCAAAATCAATCCAGTTCATCCTCGCACTAAGGTCTATGTGGGTATAGCAGCAACAGATGCGACGGCTATGATGATTCCGAAATATCTTTAACTTTTGGGGATAAAATGTGAAACATTTGACAAAAATACTTATTTTATCACGTTTTTATGCAGATTTTTAAACTGAACTCTTCCGGCACCCTATATTCCTTCATCCTGTTTATTCTCTGCTAAAAAATGAAAGTATCCGCGGCCTGGAGGAGATGTCTTCACTGTGTGTTTTAACTTCGGGTCATCTCATCTGCTTTTTTACTTCCTACCACTACCACCTTTTGGAAAACACTGTTGTAAGAAAACTATTTGACTTTTTTTTTTCAGTTGAATCAAGTTACATAATTCTGTTCAGTAAGTCGTCACATGCTTTAAAAATGCAAAACAAAAATCAAATAGGATTTTATCAATAGCTTCCTCCTCTTTGGTGCCTTCATTGGTGTCCCCCAGGATTCTATCCTTGGCCCCTTACTCTTCCGCAAATGCTGCCACTGGATCATATCACAAAACAGGTTCAGTCCCCTTTTTCAATAAGAAAGTGACTCACAATGAGCTCCGGCAAACAGCTGAGTCGGACATTAAAGGGGTTAAAGGGTGATATAACTGAATGTAAGTCATGCAAAAGCAAAGCCAGTGATGAACTTGTCAGTCTGTGGGGTCTTCACACGTCATGACGTGTGTTTTCTGTCGGCATGTAGTTTGTCTTGCTTGCAATATATGACCTTCAACCCTTTCCAGTGGGATCGCTTTGTTTCGTCCGTATTCCTCATGTTTCAGAGAACGTGCACAAACATAGATATACAAAGTGCCGACTGAATTCTCTATCCATATCTGCTTGCATGTACAATGTGGGACACAATTGAGCCTCCACAGGGTTGCGCTGATCAAATCTTACTCTCAATTATTTTTCAGAAACATATTTTAAATACTTTTTAGGCCCAATAGAGAAAGTTTGGGAACAGGAAACACCCGCCATACTGTTTTCTGTGCTGTGAAAAATGTATGTCCTGTATGGAAACGGCTTTATTTAATGACAATAAGGAGTCAACGTCTTCCTGTTTGTGCGATTATGAATAATGCATACATTGTCTACCGTGTTAAAGGGATAACTCCAAAAACTATTTCAAGGGTCATTTAAAAAAATAGATACACCCATAGACCTCAGGATGAAGAAAAATTGGATTGATTCTGGGAATGGTCAGTTGCATATTTATGCCACTAGTGGGAGTTTTGTGTGCAAAATCTTAGTTTTCAGTCCAGAATTTCGCCCCCATTGTTCCGATTTAGTCCGATTCTGGTGCATAAGAATAGACGCAGAGCTCTATTTGTATTTCTCGGATTTTACTGTAATTGTTCATATTGTAATCACTAGGGGCAGCTTTTAGTGACAAACACAGTATGTCGTCTATAACTTCCCAACCATGAGTCCGATTGTGTCTAAATTTAGCTCACATGAATGGACAAGAAGAAATCTGTCTAGTTTTATTCCTGTGCCCAGAAAAAGTAGTTTACTGTATTAATCTTCATTATCGAGTCACTATGGGATGTGATCTTAGAGCAGACTGCTGACATCATAGAAGTAGTTAGGTGGAGTCAATATGGACTGTAATGCAGTTGGTTGGTGAGACAGAGGGAGATCCAGAGGACAGGACCAGATGGAAACAAATGATCCGCTGTGGAGACACCCAAAGGGAACATATGAATGAAGAAGAAGAAGATATACCAGTTAAACTCAATATCATCAAGCTAATCCTGGCTTCCTGCCATGGATGAACCAATTATGTAGTTCAACCAACCAATCCTTCAGTACCTGTCCCCCATGGTATTGGCTCAGACGGCCAGAGTCCTGTATCATGCTCTGTGGTCCGACTACTGTCCGTCTCATATCTTTCACCAGTCCAATGGAGGTCTGCAGTGTGATATTACCTGGGCATCATAGTCGGGTCTCCCAGAAACACCTGGTTGAATTTTATTATTTTTGCATGGATACAAAGAAACCTGCAACAGACATTTACAAGAAAGCAGTAGTATATGCACAGCACAGATGTATTAACTTTTTCTACTTTACAGAAATGAGGTGAGAGGAGAGGATACGGATTACAGGGGAGGATTACCAGAGGGGCAGGGTGTCGCTGCACCAGGAAACCAAACTCCTCTTAAAACAGGATCCGACTGAAGTAACCTAATATGTACCTAATCTTGTCAAGTGTGTGGTTAGTGTCCAATGAGTTGTGGATAAAGTGTGATCCGTTAACTAGACCTATGCCGTCGTCCCCGACAGCAAGGGTATATCCTCGAAAAGTCCCCAATTCCCTGCATTGTACAATCAATCCACCGTTCCAACTCCTCAAATTAATTGTCAAGCAATTTTTTCTTTTTTTTTTAAACTCTTCCTAGTAATTTAAATATGAACTATAGGAGATAAATAGAATTTTATAAGGTAGATCTCCTCCATAGTCCTCCATTTCATGCTCACTGGATTTGTGCTATATCAGACCAAAAGTGGAGAAAATTCAGTTCTTCTTCGCACTACGGTCTACGTGGGTATACAATTTGAAAGTGATCAATGACACAGTTTTTGAGTTATCGCGTTAACAAAAAGTCTCGGACACCACAACGATTCCAAAACATCTCAGACTTTTCGGGGATATAATTATTGATTTATTCAGTAAGATTACTGAATGTTAGTCTGATGCTTCAAATCCTTCATCATCATCGAGGTAGCTATGGGAATGTTACGATGTAGTTTTAGGGCGAGGCATGAGATGGGGAAAAAAAATGAGAGTAGGAGGAAGATTTTTTTTTCTCTATATTTCCTTTGGAGAGAAAAGTCAAAGTGTCGAGAATAAAGCCGGACTAAATCAGGAGAGAAAGTTGTTTTTTTTTATTCTGCATTTTCGAGAATTAAATCGAAGATGCCCTCCGAGCTTCCTGCACTCTGTTTCTCACCGTGATGACAGCGCTGGCATCGTCTGCTACAGAGACCGGAAAAAGTGCAATGATGGAAGAGGAAAGATGTCTAGTGAATCTTTTATGTAGCTTAACAGGAAGTTTGGATGATCCCTATCTGAAGGTAGACTCCCGCAGACAGAGCAGGCCAATCATTCCTCCTCCTCCTCACCTCCTCGGAGCACCAACCGGTGCTTAGAAACAGGGAGAAACCCTGTAGCTGTCACAGCTCTGCCCACTGCCGAAATCTCTAACATTAATCTCCTATGGAAGGAGACGAGGAGAATAGTTCCAATATTATCAACGGTTTAAATCTCTATCTTAAATCTCTTCTTCATTGATATTCACACTATTAGCCCTGACCTGGAAGTGTTGTTTGACGTTCTCAGTGGTCGGGGGGCATGTAGAAAAAATATATATATTTTAAACCATTTTACAAGGAATATGGAAAATAGAAAAATTATTTCTTTGCATGTTTTATTCCTGTGGGTCATATATTAATTCAAGATCTTAGAGTCTGTAAATTACTCATAATTTCATTATTTGGTCAAAGTAATACTAAGTAATGAAAAAAATCATACCCAGCAAGTTATTTCAATTTTGTATTTCATGGAAAATAGTCCATTTTGATTAGATCAGCTCATCATACCTTCATTATTAGGTGAAATATCTTTTGGTAACCCATATTAGATTTTTTTTTGTTTTATCAAGGTACATAATTCTCTTAGCTAAGCCATCGCATGTTTCAGCACGCCAAAATAAATCCTATTAATCAAATAGGACTTTCTCAATAGCCATGGTTAATGCCTCCTCCTCGGTAGTCCCTTTGACCTGTGGTGTCCCCCAGGGTTCCATCCTTGGCCCCTTACTCTTGCGCATATACATGCTTCCACTGGGTCATATTATTAAATAGGTTCAGTCACATTTTTCAAGAGGATATAGAGACTCAAAATGTGCTCAACCAAACAGTTGAGCAGGACCTTAAAGGGTTTTTAATATCTGCTCTGGCCTTTTTCCTGCCGAGCGTAAGCTTAACTCTCTGAGGGATGCCATCTTTGACCTGCTTCATACTAAGAGGTTAGAACGTGGGTTAAGACTTAGTCTGTGAAGGACAGACGGAGACTGGTCCGGGACCTGCAGCAGAAAACTGTGATCTGACAAGAACAGCTTGTGTTTTTTCTGATATATAAGATTAAAATATAGAGAGAGGGTTTAATTCCTTGTTAAACATCCGTCCACTCATTTTCTATTACTGTGTATCCTTGCAGACGTTAGCCTATCACAGCACAGCTTGATCGGAGGAGGATAAACCCTGGACCAGTTCATCACACGGCCAACACATAGAGACAATAATTATGATGTATACTCTTTATAATCCCTTTATAACACAGTTATATACACTAAAACTTTGTGAGATTACACCATCCATTCCAAAGAATTTCGGAAATCAGTTTATATGGAGGATTAATAAATACTGCATTTGATGTTGTTCTTGTAGCTTACAGCCATTCTGGTCTGAATAAGCCCATCTTCCGATTTTGGATGCCAACCAAGGTAGGGCATGGTTAGTACCTGGATGGGGGACCACCTTAGAATACCAAGTGCTGCAAGCAATTTTGCACCGTCAATTCCAAAAGAAGTCTTTTTTTTAGCTGTTAAATATATTTAAATAAAGAACATTCATAAATACTGCATTAATTGCGGATGCAATAGCTTTCGGCCATTCCAGCCTGATCCGCGATGCAGTGAAATATTCTTAAAACATAACCATTTTTAACATAAACGGAAACAACGAGTTGAGTTGGACATGGTAATAATTCCACTGATGGAAACCGGAGCATGTTCCATATCTTGAACGGAAGAGATTCATATGAGGTGATTTATTTACTCTGCGATTTTTTTCTGTTGCTTTTGCAAAGAAGGGGTTTTCATTTAATTCACATTGAATTTATGCACCTTTTCACACCATGAGTTTTTTTTAATGTTTCTGTACAACATGCAAAAACATGCTAAATGGGAGCGACCACTAGAGGGCAGCAGAACATCAGCTGAGAGAGAGTAAAGAAGGTAAAGGAGGACGTGCAGTTGGAATAAAAGCATTTTGCTTGGACGGTCATCGTGCCCAAAGACATGATTCAGTCTGTCACACATATGTGAGGCTTCATTGCCAGACCTGGAATCCTACCTATGTGTAATCAGTGACAACGGTCCACAGTGTAATGATGGGGAAATGAAAGAGTTTGCTGAGCTTCATGTACTTCCACTCTCACCCTCTACCACACAGGCTAGGGGGAAGTGTGAAAAGCTGTCAACTGTAAAGTTGATAAGAAGATTAAACCAAGAGGTAGATGTTCCTGTTGTGTGGCAGCTGTAGATCTGGCATGATTTGTTATTTATTGATTTCTTTCTTCTTTTTCTTTGAAATCACCTTAAAGATTCCTAGAACAATGGTTGTGGGTTATAAAATGAGATTTAAAAATGTTAAAATGTAGGTCATGCTTCGATAAGTAAATGTTGATACTTGAATTCTTTGAAGGTAAGTAACGTGTTGTGGAGAAAAAAGACATTTGTCCTTATTAGTTTGGTGTAATAAACGGGATATTTGAAAATCCAAGACAGAAATCCATGATTATTCTTAAAAGAAAGGCAGTGTGTGTGAGATGGAGATGAAATGGAGAGCAGAGGATGATAGACTTCACGCTCCTCCTCTGGAGGCAGCATCTACAAGGTTAATTTCATGTATTTCAACATGCTTCCTTTTTTTCATGCTTATCTGTTGTTCACCAAAACTCTGGAAATTATGCTCCAAGGGTGCAAATCCTCCCATCCAATCAACAACAAGAATACTATTGTTGGTCCAATGACCACATTTCCTCTTCAATTACCTGTGAGGCGCTTGACTGAAAGGAGAAATTGTTTGCAAAAGACTTCTAAATTTAATTAGAAAAACATCTATTTTATTTAGACCTTGTCCAAATTTAAAAAAAAAAAGTTGATGTCATCGGCCGCCACTGGAACGGCCGATGAGTTGTTGAGTTGCTGGTTGGTTGTGTTCTGTACGAAGACAAGAAAGCTTCTTATGTCTCATGTTGGACGGGCCCATCTCAGAGAAGACAGCCGACACGTTTCAAAGAAGTTGGGACAGGGTCCCGTTAACCGTTACCCTAGTACGTCGCCCTCTTTTCTTTCTTTCGGCAGAATTACACAAAAGCCAATAAACAGATGGTAATGGAACCTGGAGGGAGGACGCGCCTCGGGTCAGAATGGACCTCGTTAAATTGATGAGATGGATAAAGGGGAACACCGGATATAAAATGGATAAAACGTTTCTCAAGAGTTGGGACCGGTCCATGATGACAATTAGTGTTACATCACCTTTTCTATTCTCAGTAAATCTCAGTAAATGTCAGGGAGGAGACGAAGGTTGGAAAGTTCGGTCAGGAAAGTCATCCTGCGAGAAATACATTTCCAATCCGTACGCAGAACACAAAACTGATTTCCAAACCGGATTTGTCAGGGTCCGGGTTAGGTAATACCGTCACTGGTACAGTCAGCCAGCAGGTACCGGCCCATGGATGGAAGCAGGTGATCCGCCGGGATGAGCCCGAAAAGGGAGCCGCCGAAAGACCAAGAAGAACATTGCACTGGTATCAATCTGAGTGGTCGTTTTCCACTTTAGACCATGATTTCCCAAAAACTTCTAAATGTCGGCCTTTCAACTGGCAAAAGGAAACTTTTCCTATTTGCGTCCGTCCAAATCCGATGGGTTTGGGTTCAGAGTGGCTGAACCCAAACCCATCGGTTTTTTGTTTTTTTTGATGATGTTGATAAACATGGCTTGAATTTACATTTGTTCATGCAGTGACCAAATATGTTCCAAAGTGATCCTGCAGTCATGTACGCTGTAAAAAAAAAAAAAGAAAGAAAAAGATATAATTAAGTATGACTGAGTCTTAAATTTAAGTTTAACATACTTAATTAAATGATGTCACCAGTGTAGGTCATCTTTTAAGTCACCAACAACTCTTCCCTTTTTTTTTTTTACAGTGTGTCGTATTTGTCTTAAAAAGCTGCAGGAATAAAATAATTTATAATAAATACATTTGTTAATTAAAAAAAATTGTATTTTAGGTATTTTGGGCGGTAAAGCCTTGAAAAAAAAGTAATTGTGCTCTGTAAAAAGAAAATTGTTGATGAGTTTAAACAAATTACCACAACTACACTGTAAAAAGAGAATTGTTTGATTAACGTAAAAAAATAACTTAAACTCAATAAAATTAAGTATTTCCAACTTAAATTGATAAGTAAGACTCAAAAATACGTCATTTAATTTAGGTTACAAGTTAAAGCTATTTTCTTAATATCACCAACAATTGTCTTGAACAGTTCATGGTTTGACTCCAAAAGCATAAAAAAATGATATTCAAGTTTTTTTTTTACCTGCAGGTAGAAACACAGATCTGAATTTACAAGCATTATAAACATTACGTTAAGGGTTAGGGGTGTCCCTTATAGTCTATACCCCTATGTATTATTATTATCTATTATTACCAAGCAAATACACAAATCCTGCTCTGGTGACACAAGAGCTCGCACAACTCAGCCTCTGACTGGCTGAGTTTGAAGTTTCTCATGTTGCATTTAAATGACAGAACTTTGGCTGTCTGACAAACCGTCTTCTAGATGAGTCACAGTATGACGCACCGTTCCCAAAACTGTGGATGCCCTCTTCCACATGCCCTCTTCCACATGCCCTCTTCCAACTCGTTTTTGGTGGGGGTAAAACTTAAAATAATAAACCTTCCCTTGCACGGCCACATCGGTCAGGGCGTGTTCCCGCCGAAGCCTTGATACCAGGTAAACACAGATCCGAATTTGCATAATTTTACATACACCTGTGCAAAGGCTTATAAAAACTTTGTCTGTATGCACAATGTGGCGCCTGGGAATAGTTTGTACAATCTGCAGGACTTGTTTTTTCATGATGGCGCAATAACTGAAAACCTATTTCATCGATACTTTCAAATTGTGTACCCACATAAACCTTAGTGCGAGGAAGGACTGGAGTGATTTCGGGAAAGGTATATTTCTGACACTGGCCAGAGTTTTATCTGTAAAAGTTTTCAGGCTATAATTTCTCACCTGTTGGTCCAATTTAGTCCAAATTTGGCGTTTATGAATCGACTCGAGGAGATGTATTTTGTATGGATCATATTTTACTTAAATAGTTCATATTTTACTCACTAGGTGGAGCTTTTTAATGAAAAGCAGTTTTTGCGGACAAAACTTCGTAGTTTAGTTTGAGGTGTTCAATCAAGAGAGATTGCTTGTACTACACAGGGAATTGGGGACTTTTCGGGGGGGGGGCCTACCCCTTGCCGTTCTAAAAGTTGCTTGGTGACCAGTGATGAAGATGGAGGCCGAAGATGTTCAAGAGCTCACTGCTGAAAGGAATAATGTAATTGGGAACGCATTAGGAGACGCTTGTTTCATCACTTCTTGGTTTGCCAGCTACAATGGGAGGCGGCCCCTTCCACCTGGGAGGAGTCAAGAATGTGGTTCGAGGTTCTTGTTGACCTATTTCGAGTATATCCTTGAAGACAGAGAAGAAAAGGAGCGAATCGTTGGAATCGAGCATGGACCCGACAGCCGAGAGCCACTCCGTTCCTCTGAGTGATGGGAACAGCATTCCTTTGATAGGACTTGGAACTTATTGTGATCTTCGCACGGTAAGTCTCAGTAACTAACCCGATTGTTCGTAGGACACCACCTAAAAAAAATTGCATCACAATACCTCACTAAAGATTAACTCCTAAGATTTTTTAATAGATTACAAAGGGAACTTCCTACGAAGCGGTGAGGTTGGCCATTGAATTAGGATACAGACACATCGATGGCGCCTGGATATACTACAACGAAGACGAGGTGGGACAAGCTGTGAGGGAGAAAATTGCAGACGGAACAGTGAGGAGAGAAGACATGTTCTACTGCGGAAAGGTTGTTTTTTTTTTCAAAGTTTGCTTTTACCTTCCAGGAGATTAATAAATAATGATTACTAGACTTCCACCACTGCTAATACGTCTTTGCTTGAAACGACCTCGTAGCTGTGGAACACATTTCACCTCCCGGAAATGGTACGACCGGCTCTGGAGAGAACTTTGAAGGCGTTACAGCTGGAGTATGTGGATCTCTACATTGTGGAAATGCCCACAGCCTTCAAAGTAAACACATATGCAACTGGAACAATGCTTGAAACATGTCTATAATTGCGAAAATAATTTCACCTTATTGCTTTTTTCCTGAAGCCAGGAAGTAATATCCATCCCCGGGATGAGAACGGGAAGTACATTTACCACGAGACAGATCTCTGCGCTACATGGGAGGTGAGTTGGTTAACATACAGACTACATTTCCTTCCAACGTTTAACCTTCTATTTTTGAGGAGAATGTGATCCTTTAAGCTTTTTAAGCCAGGAATTTATAACCATACAAGTTTCAGAATTCCCCTAAGTCAATTTTACAGGAACAGATACATATTATAATAGTTATAGTTTTTCTGAAAACATGAACCAAGGGCCCATAACCCCTAATTACTAACAGTAAACCGCTTTATAACACATTTTGGCTCAAAGTCCTCCATGTTTCTTGTTTGTGGACAGGCTATGGAAGCATGCAAAGATGCCGGACTAGTAAAATCTCTCGGCGTGTCCAACTTCAACAAGCGACAACTGGAGCTGATCCTCAACAAACCCGGGCTGAAACACAAACCTGTGACAAACCAGGTAAAGACAAATGAATGATAATTAAAGGAAAAACATGGGAAGGAAAAACATGCCGCGATAATGACTTGTTAAACAAAACAAGTCATTATCGGGATGGGATGGCTCTCAAACACAGGTTGAGTGCCATCCCTATTTCACTCAGCCAAAGTTGCTTGAGTACTGCCAGCAGGAAAATATTGTCATGGTGGGATACAGCCCCTTAGGGACATCTCCAGATCCATCATGGTATGTGAGACTAATCCTACCCGGAGTCCATGTTTATACTAGAACCCTCTGCCAAGGCAGGCAGGTAACTGTAACAAAGGTAAACGTTATTGTGATCAGAATCAATTACTTCGCTTTATGACGAATATTATTACTGAACCCATCTAAATCCTACAATTCCCTATGGATTTAAATAGATATCCTTATATATGTTTATGTATATACAATATATATATATATCTTTATATATATAAAATATATATATTGTGTGTGTATATATATTTATATATATATAGATGTATATATATATGTAGGTATATATATATATTGTGTGTGTATATATATTTATATATATATAGATGTATATATATATGTAGGTATATATATATATTGTGTGTGTATATATATTTATATATATAAGAGAACTCGCAGTGGTTAAGAAAACTTTTTAATGACGGTCATGTCTTGAGGTCATGACATCATGTCACCAAAACGACTCACCTCTAGGACATAATAAAAACTACCTCTGGGTAAAATTTCATAAAAATCCGTCCATTCGTTTTTTTGTAATTTTTCTAACAAACAGACAAACAAAGGTAAAAACATAACCTCTAAGGTGAAGGTAAATCATCAAGTCCTTCCTGTTTTAATATAACTTACACTTTAAAAATAAAAAAAAACTGTTTATTTTATACTGAGACACTAGAGTTCCTCTGCCACAATTCCACTGTAAAAGATACGGTGTCCATTTATGGTATACCATAAAAAAAGTGACACTTTAATCCTGTTTACAAGGACATTACAGGAAACTACAGTAAAAGGCAATAAATTATATATAACTAATTAGTAATATATAATGTAATGAATAGATAATAAACTCGGGAATATGTTTAATACACGTTTTCCGCACGCTGTAAAAAATTACGCCAGTATTGCGGTAAAAAAACATACATCAGAATTCCCAACAGATTAAATAATCAAAACGCAGTAAATAACTTTATGATCAGAATATGTTGAAAACAGAATTTTTCACAGGGAAAACTAAACTATTGATGAAAAAAAACAACTAATAACGACATAATATCACAGCAAATAATTACTGTGAACGTATTATTCTGTGTAAATTGCAGATTTTGCAGCTAAGTACTTTAAAATTTACAGTAAAAACCCTTTAATCGTTTAGCATGAACGTCCCTTAATTTGCAGAGAAGGGAGATGTTAGAAATACGGGGCATTCCTGTCGAATACTGTTGATATCTGGGCATTTCTTGTGTCATTTTCTTCAATATCCCCTTTAATCGTTTTTTTTCTTCTTCGTGGTAATTTACCGTAATTAATATGGAATTTTTTGCCAGTGTAGTGTGTCCCAATATAACAGATGGATCATTTCAACAGGGTAAACCTGAAATCCCCGCCCTTGTTGGATGATAAGATGCTTGTATTGATTGCCAAAAAGCACAACAAGACCTCAGCTCAGGTGGCTTTGAGGTTCAATATGCAGAGAGGAGTTGTCGTCATCCCAAAGAGCTTCAACCCTGCTCGCATAAAGGAGAACTTTCAGGTTTGTTTATACGGCATCTCTTCATACAGCATGATGGATACAGCCAGGAAATGTGTTCTTAAACGTTTGTCATGCTTGACAGATCTTCGACTTCTCTCTTTCCGCTGCTGAGATGCAGGCCATTGAGAGACTTAACACCAATATTCGATTTGTTGAACTCCCCATGTGAGTATTCTGTAGAGTTATGCTCTGTTCCTGTAATAAAGAAATGACATACATCTCTATTTGCTGACTCAACAGGTGGTCGGATCATCCGGAGTATCCGTTTCATGACGAATTCTAGGCGCCAGATGCCAAGACGTCATTACGCTTTAATTGAATAAGTTTGTTTCCCCACTTTATGGCTTTTACATAGTTTTGAACATAAGCTTGATTTTCTTTTATTGCACATTTCATGACATATTTGTGATATACTGGCCCTTAATTAAATGAAAGTTTGAAAAAGCTGAGATTTGACTGATTTTTTCCATGTTGCATAAATATTTGTGAGGTCATGCCTGGTGGATGGATGGATGGATGGATGGATAGATAGATAGATAGATAGATAGACTTTATGTAAGAAATCTAACATTTATATCCTCTTTTAATCCCATTTAGTCATATACAGTACAGCATAGTAAAATTATTTGTCATTTGACCCATCCCTGGAGGAGCAGTGGCCATCCATTACTGAAGTGCCCAGGGAGGATATTTGGGTTCAAAGTCTTGTTGAAGGACCCGACATCATGTAGACTGCTGGTCCCACCTCACCAACCAGCAAATCATTTGGTTGGGAGACGGCCACTCTACCTACAGAGCTACAGCCATGTCAATCTTTGAGTGAACTCATAGGCAGTATTTACTTACGTTTGGTCCACTTTTCAGTTTACTTGTTGTATACAATGAAGTGTACATATTCTTACTTTTCTGTATACTTGTCATTTTGGGCAAGTACACTTGGGGATATTTTTGGTAAGTATATCTCTGGTATGTAAAATGTATAATGAAAGTATACTCTCTTATTTATTTGAAATATTTTTTAGTTTAATTGAGGTATACTAATTGCACACATGGATACCACTTCTTTTTTGCAAGGGGCAGTTTGAGTCAATATGGTCAATGGGTTTACAGCCTAGGATTATGTCAAATTGAAAGTATACTCTATTGTTGCTACTAGGTGGCACTATGACTCTAAGTTGAGTCGTGTGATGTGACATTGGGGGCAGATTGGACCATATATTGCGGAGTCATAACATTGGGTGGGGTCCCCACATGTGGTGGGGTCATTCAAATTGCAAAACCTCACCACACTGCCATGCCTTATAAACTTTCACATCATATCACATCATCCCCTCCCCCAGAGACCCACCTTTCCACAAAATTTCATAGAAATCCATTCATACGTTTTGGAGCTATCCTAATCGCTACCAACTGATGACATAATCGCCATAATATTGTGGGTTTCTTTTCTATCTGTGGTGGTTGATTTACAGACTATTTGAAAAGTAGGAATCCTGAGTTATTTTCATATGAGGGGAAATTTGTACATGTTTATAAATAAGATAAGGAGTTTTGAGATTGCTGTTTTGGTATACGATGTGACATAGACGATTTATTTAGATTGAGCCGTCATACCGACCGACAAACGAAACGAAAAGACTTCATCTAACGGCACACTTTCTTTCGTTGTGGTCAAGAGTCACTTTACAAATGACGCCGCGTTTAAAGCTATACGAGAAATAAATATCAGAAAAATAGCAAAGAAACACAAAAATGATTGGGTAATCACATAGGGGAAGAATAATTTGCACATTATTCAGACTAAAACTGTTTTTTGAAGTAATGTAAACACAAAAACATTGTCTTTATCGTGTGATAGCCTGATTTAAATTGTACACTGTGTCTTTTAAAAAGCCCTGCGACCTCGGAAGTTCACACTGTTTCCGAGTGTACCTAAAGGCACCATAACAGCTCTCCAACCTTGCTAGTTCCAGCTAACATGTCAGCTAATGCGGATACAGACGACGTTAAACTCAACGGAGCGTGATAGCCGGTCAAACTATACAAATGGGATATTCTTGACATCTGTCATTCAGTGTGATTCGGACTTACCTGCCCAAATCACGGCGGACTGTCTTGCTCAGCCGAATTTCTCAGCTAACATCAATATTAGCTGCGCAATGGTTAGCGGTAGCTACTCTGATGTAAGCTAACTTAGCTCGATGCTAATGTTTCATAGCATCAAACGCTCCAATGAATGGGGGTTGTGTAAAGACAACAGCTAGCAGTGGGCAGTGTTGTGGTCCGGTTTGGGCGCTATCAGGCGCTTGAATCATATACATTTATAACCTA
This sequence comes from Lophius piscatorius, assembly GCA_009660295.1. NCBI lineage: Eukaryota > Metazoa > Chordata > Actinopteri > Lophiiformes > Lophiidae > Lophius > Lophius piscatorius. The sequence goes on along the minus strand of VRLP01002181.1, from coordinate 40,111 downwards.
TGAACTTTAAGTTTGCAGTAGGCTACAGGAACTTTGTTAGAAATGCATCACAGAGAAGAAATTATGCAGTACGCAGGTAAATAGACATAGCAATGTTAGCCTGTGTGACATAATATCGCAGGAAACGCTTGAAAGTTGGATTTGTTTTGAAACGTGACACCGGCGCCGCATCTTTACTGCAGGCTTGATTATCGAGGAGCTAGGAGAAGGAATGATGGCAGTTTGGACTGACCCTTCCCTCCGTCCCAGGTAGGGGAGTGGTGGTGAGGACACCCGGCCTGGCCTGGACCGGCCTGACTTGGCTTGGCCCACAGTTTGCGGATGATAGGAATGCATTAATCACGGATGACGCTGCATTAAGGAATCAATGTTTTTAATCAAAATCACGACGAAATTACCTCCATTTTTATTTTCTTGTTATTTAATGCAAGATATTGAAGCATCTTGATGATCATTGAGGAAGTTCCCCAAGACAGAATTTAATGGAAACGAACATGGACTGTTGAGGTCAACTGGGAGCATTCTCTTTTGAGAAATATAATTTTCGAGACTATTTACTGACATCACACCAACATGTCTGCATTTGCTGAGTTTGTACCCCCTCCCGAATGCCCGGTATTTGAGCCAAGTTGGGAGGATTTCTCGGATCCTTTAGGATTTATCAACAAGATAAGACCCATCGCAGAGAAAACTGGCATCTGCAAGATCCGTCCCCCCGAGGTAAACACATTTAAGATGTAAACAACGTTAGAAAGAGCATGTCATTGATGTAGAGGCAGTGCTGGGTATGATACCTTATTTATCTTTATTAAATGTATGCATATTTTTGTATGTTAATATATACACATGTTTATATGTCTTGCTTTTTTCTACTGTCACTTTACAACGATGTAACGCACCAATTTCCCAGCGGGGATTAATAAAGTTCGTTCTAATCTATTCTAAGGGGAACATTTGGAAATGACATCACCAGACATCATTAGTCGTCAGATATCAGATACGATCAATTTATCAGTACAAGAGGAAAGTCCCTTTGTTACGATTTTCTTTATAGCTAGCCTAGTAACATAGCAGTAAAGAAGGGAGAGCTGTCTTTCCTGACAGACAATAAACCTATATCTAAGCAGACAGACATAAAACATCCGAGAAAGTTTTAGACTTCTAGGATATTTATCTGTTTGTGGCTTGTGATCAAAATTAGCGTTTCAAAATAGACGGAAATACTTATAAGTCATAAAAGTTCTACTCTATGCTAATCAGTGTTTATGCACAGTTGGCTCTGTACAAAATGGAAAAAAAAATTTTTGGAATGTTATAACAAGTCTTATTGAATTGGTTTGGCCATTACGACAAAAACATTTAATTTAGCTCAGTAGGTAGACCAGCAGTCTCCCAGTCGTTGGCTTAAGCCCCAGCAGTCTACATGTCAAAGGGTCTTTTTCTTTACTTGAACTGCTTTCCAGTTAATTGAGTTGAGTGCAAAAGAGGATTAGAAAGTTTTCACTTCTCTTTATTCAAACTGTACAGAGCATTAAAACTTTTCTGTAATACGAGTGTTAAGAGTAAAACTCAATCTCACTTATCAAGATGTGCTCATACTTTTTCACTTTTCAAGAGAATCTATTTTGTTCCAAGTTGCTGCTGACATTTCTTCATTGCTAATATTATGTCTGTTTTCTTGTCTTACTAGGACTGGCGGCCCCCTTTTGCCTGTGATGTACGCAACTTCCGCTTCACTCCTCGAGTGCAAAGATTAAATGAACTTGAGGTGAGTTTGCCCAGAAGATGCATCACGTCAAGCTTGTTCCAATCAGTGCCTAAACATGTCATTCGGATATTAGACTCACCCACATGTCTTTGAATAGCAGTCCAAACGTTCTCAAACTTAACACTATTGAAGATGTGCTGATAAAAAACCCATCCATGCTATGTATTTCATATAAACCACACCGTGCATATTCTTTTTTTTTCAGACCTTTTTCAGACCTTCTTCTCCATGTTATATTTAACGTAAAACAAACCCATATGGAAAGTTGGAATGATAAGGTTTTCACTTAGAGTGTAGCCATCCAAACTTAATTTATCCTCAAGTGTCCAGTGTGCATCACAGTCCAAGCATTATGCCCCTGCATTAACTATCGGACCTCTCTCCTCTCTTCCTTTCCAGGCCCTTACTCGTGTTAGGCTCAACTTTCTGGATCAGATCGCAAAGTTCTGGGAGCTGCAGGGATCCAGGATTCGATTCCCTCATGTGGAGAGAAAGGTTTTAGACCTCTATCAGCTCAGCAAGGTAAAATTAACTTTTGTTTTTGTTTATTTTTTAAATTGTTTTTATTGTTTTTCTATGACAGTAAAATGTTGTTACTTGTGTGTTGCAGATTGTTTCGTCAGAGGGCGGATTTGTGACTGTGTGCAAAGAGAAGAGATGGTCCAAGGTGTCCAGCCGTATGGGCTTCCCACCAGGCAAAGCTACCGGATCACTGCTGCGCTCTCATTATGAGCGGATCCTGTATCCATATGAACTTTTCCAGACTGGAGCCACGCTGACTGTGAGTGGAGCCGGTTTCAGACAGAAACTTCACACAGCTTGACTGTTTGACACAGCTGCACTGTAGCAATCAGGTGTTGGTCTTCTGATGATATGTAAACACAATATTATTGCTGACTTGAATTTGTGCTGATTCTTGCAAACTGTTTGAAGGCATTCATCCTTCATTTTGCACCATTCAACATAAGATGTGCAATATTTACATATTGTTTTAAATAAATTATACATCACCTTGCAAGGGTTCTTGACAATTCTGTGAATGGGCATTTCTCTTTAATGCTCCTTTGGCAAAAGCCCTTTTTAGCCCTCCATGACTGTAGCCCCATTTATAGACCCTTGTGAGGGCAGGACTGGTACGCCCTTTATAACATCCCTTTATTCTGTATAAATACTATAGGGGGGTAATGGGAGGTGTGTGTTATTCCACCTTTGAAATGGCAGTTCAAGTAGTAACAGAGGCAAATCTGATGTTGCTAAAAACTCAAGGCTGGAAAGGGATGTGACATTTTAATGACATACTTTTATATTTGTCATAGTCACTGTTTCTTTAAACCTGGAATTGATGGAAGTAATTTTTTCCTATGAGTAAACAGCAAAATCAAAAATTCTGACAAAAATGTCCTAATTACTTTTGAACTCACTCCTTTCAGGGTACCCAGCATATGTACGAAGAAGGAGACGACGGGGAAGAACTTGATGAGGGAGTAGGCGAGGAGACGGAAGAGGAAGAGGATCAAGATGACGAGGATGATAAGGAGAAAGGTGGAGGAAAGGGTGATGGAATACAAAGTAAACACCGGCTTCTGCCTGAGAGACGATCCAGGCGCCTTAAGTCTGAGGTAAACGACAAAGAGGTAGAATGAACAAACTTTTGTAATAGGATACCAAATAGTACGTTTTTGCTTCTGCCAAATTGATCTCCCTTCATTATAATTGGCTCTTCTTCATGACAATATTTTGTTGATAACATAACGGCAAAATGTATACATTTTTTGCTCAGATTTCAGTTAATGTAATATACAAAACTTTTTGTTTTGAAATTTTAATTACTACGTTTCCACAAAAAGTTCCTTTTTTCTCATCCTTTTCTCTCTCTTAATAAATTTCCTGCTGTGACAGGTGTTCTCCCTCGAGTTTGTCTAACATTTTGCCTTTTTGAAAAGAATTCCTCTTCCTCACAGTCTGTTGTTGTGTTTCTTTAGAGAGAAAACAAGGAGCCAAAAGGCCTGAAGATTTTCAGCACAAGTCCCAAGATGGTTGGCCTTGAGATCGTATCGGCAGGTCAGAATCAGTTTTTGGCACAAAGACACAGCAGCTGTGTCAATGTTAGTACGTCTGTCCTGACTCTAGCCTTTTATTTCTGGCTATCAGATGATGGATTCAACAAGAGGCAGCGTCACCTCAAAGCCCAGGCCTTCGCCATCAAAATGAGGCCACGCAAGGAGACCCTAGAAGTCAACTTTGTGAGTGCCTTCTCATATTGTTTGGTTTTTCCTCATGGGTGATGTCTCCTGTTTCATTGGAAACTGGGTGTGACCATCTCTGTTTGTTCCTCAGATCGACCTCTACCTCTGCCTGGTGTGTGGACGGGGTGACGAGGAGGATCGGCTCCTGCTGTGTGATGGCTGTGATGACAGCTACCACACCTTCTGCCTGATCCCACCTCTACAGGATGTGCCCAAGGGAGACTGGCGCTGTCCCAAGTGTGTTGCTGAGGTCAGGCTTAAACGCTGTAGAGATATTACGACTTCACGCATCTTTCTGTTAAGATATTCTACCTTCATGTATGTATGCATGCATGATGTAAATTCTCCTCATTGTCTCTTTCTCATCCTCCCTCACAGGAGTGCAGTAAGCCCAGGGAGGCATTTGGCTTTGAGCAGGCAGTGAGGGAGTACAGTCTACAGAGCTTTGGAGAAATGGCTGACCAATTCAAGTCTGACTATTTCAACATGCCTGTTCATGTACGTAACATCCACTTTTTGTGCTGGAATATCGTAACTGTTATATGGACATCCTTCCCTCTACTGGCCGTTAGTCATCAGTTATCGGGATTATAGGTTAAATGAGTCACTCACAGACTTCACTTCACTGCTGACTCAAAGCATGTAAATCCCATACTTCCCCTACATGCCCCCAGATGGTCCCGACAGAGCTGGTGGAGAAAGAGTTCTGGCGCCTCGTCAGCAGTATCGAGGAGGATGTCATCGTAGAGTATGGAGCTGACATCAGCTCCAAAGAGGTGGGCAGCGGATTTCCTGTCAGGGATGGTAAAAGGAGGCTGCTAGGAGACGAAGAGGTGAGGCGATTGTTCCGTCATTTCCAACAAGGGTTGTTTTGAAAAAAAACTCTGTCTAAGAGGTTTTTGTTTTTTTTGCAAGATAGAGTGGAACTTGGGTTTTTCAAAATATTAGGTTAAGTTTGCCTTACAATCCATATTGTATAATTTAAATTTTTTTCCTCAGATCATGTTTGGTTATCTTGACTTTTTGCTTTCATGAATACAAGTCAAGTGACCTGTACCTAGATCTAAACAAAACGACAGGCATGTGCACATTGAGGTGATTGTGCATAAGTTTTCTGCAACACCAACAACAAAAAAACCTATTTTTGAGGCATCTAATGGTGTCATAACCAGAACACATGTACTAGTAGTGAACGTGTGCATGCTGTTTTCCTCTGGAGGACAACAAACATTTAATTGGCTGTTCAAAAGCAGATTGTGAAGAATTGAGGCATTGGTTGATTTCATCTCTCCTCTTTGGTCCTGTACCACACTGCCGACTCTGGCTGATGATGAAAGGGCTCGGCAAATTGTGATCTGTCCGTCTGCACTCGTGTCACATGACCATAAATCAACATATGTATCCTATCTTGGACCACATATGAAAGTGACTTAAGTCTGATCTGAAATTATGAGTTTTTGTCCCCTTAAGACTAAAATAATTGGATCCAAAAAATTAAGGAGCCTTCTGTAGTATCTGTAAAACCTCTAATAGATGTATGTCATGTTGACCTTAATTCTGTTCAAGGTTAATGACCAGTAGAGTGTATTTGTTAGAGATGTCCTTGTGTCATTACATGGATCATTTTATCCATTAGACCTCCATCTCAGACACCCCTTAAAAGATTTTTCCTCTTTAATTTAACGGCCCTAAGTGAAGTAAATGTCTTGGCATTGGCCTAAACCTGACATAAATCACCTTGTTTGCTCTCTTATTAGGAGTATGCCAACTCAGGCTGGAACCTGAACAACATGCCCGTGCTGGAGCAGTCCGTGCTCACCCACATCAACGTGGACATCTCAGGTATGAAGGTGCCCTGGCTCTATGTGGGCATGTGCTTCTCCTCTTTCTGCTGGCACATCGAGGACCACTGGAGTTACTCCATTAACTTCCTACACTGGTGAGACTTTATTACAATTCTGACAGAAGCATGTTGGTGAAAACTCAAAAATTAAAACCATGAAAAACCAAAGAAGTCCAGTTCATTTTGATTCACTTAATAATCTTTGAGAACTATTAAAAGCTTAAAAAAAATACTATTGAAATTAATACAATCGTACTATTTGCATGTCGTTCTGGATAAGAGGATCAGCTAAACGTATTAATTCCTCTGTTCTCCAGGGGTGAACCGAAGACTTGGTACGGCGTGCCGGCCTCTGCAGCAGAGCAGTTGGAGGCCGTAATGAAAAAGTTGGCCCCAGAGTTATTTCACTCCCAACCTGACCTCCTCCATCAACTGGTCACCATCATGAATCCCAATATCCTCATGGAGCATGGTGTCCCCGTACGTAGTCGGAGCCTTGATGTTGTGTTGGGTGTATATTAGAGGGTCTGTTGATGTGTTCACTCCCAATAGGAGTTGCTCTACTCTCACGGGTCCTGCTGTGGGATGATTTGCATTCCCTCAGACGAGTTTTCTTTGAGTCAATGACTGAAATAAACACAAATGTTGCTTTGTAATTGTTGTTGAAGTCACTGTTATGCGGGAAAACATGGCCATGTCTAGGTTCAAAACATTATCTGGAGGGAGAGACGGATATCTCAGATAAACTTGTCCTCCACATCAACACCCTTCTGATCTGAATGCTACTGCGCCATTCACGTCGCCCAGCAGAAACACGAGTCTACTGGACTTAACTGTAAATTAAATTGTGCTGCCCGGACCATTGCAGATTTTATTTTTTTATTTTTTTCATATTTTGCGGAAAAATGTTTTTAGGTCATCAATTCAGTCACATTTTTAGCATTGTGATTTATTTGATCAAGTTGGTACCTGGTGGGACAGCTTTTACGAAGTGTTTTTGATAAAGTAAAGTAGCTTTAATGGGGAGAATGAAACACATATTGCAACGGTAAACACTCTCTTTTTGATCTGCTGCCCTCGTGGAGAGGCTACAGAACACTGAAAGAACGGACAAAAAGACTAAAAACAGTTATGATGCCAGAGCCATTAATGCACTACACACAGCAAAAACATGAACTTTTTTTTTTGTATATATTCACTGCACAATAAGAGACAATCGTGAAATACCTGCAGAATGTGAATGTTTGTGGGGGGCGGGTGTGTGACTTTTTCTTTTTAAATTCCTTCTAGATTTACTTATTTTTTTTAGATGTATTATTTATTGTTTATTTGCACCTTGAAAGAATTGCACCTTCATTTCATTGTACATGTATAATAACAATAAAGATATTCGATTCTATATAAAGAATATATTGCCTCATAAAATCTGTCTTAACGTATCCTAATGTACTGAAGTAAAGAGAATCATAATCCCTGATACATGCCGTTTTGCTAGACTGTCTGGATGTCGTCTCTGATACAATGTTGATCCATGTTGATTATTGGTTACATCTTTGTGCACATGTCCTTCCTCAGGTGTACAGGACCAACCAGTGTGCTGGGGAGTTTGTGGTGACATTCCCCAGGGCTTACCACAGCGGCTTCAACCAGGGTTACAACTTCGCAGAGGCCGTTAACTTCTGTACCGCTGACTGGGTGAGAGTAAAGAAAACTCATCTCCCAGGTTCTCTTATATCTTATTTCCATTGAATATGGTTTCATCTCTTGCACATGATCTTCCTTAGTTGCCCTTGGGTCGTCAATGCGTGGCCCATTACCGACGCCTCCACCGCTACTGCGTCTTCTCCCACGAGGAACTGCTGTGCAAGATGGCCGCTGATCCAGAGAGTCTTGACGTGGAGCTCGCCGCCGCCGTCTGCAAGGAAATGGGAGACATGATGGATGAGGAGACAAAGCTCAGACAGGCCGTCCAAGAATTAGTGAGTTTTTGCATTTAACTGTTTGCAGACTGAATGTGTGCGTCTGTATTTTCTGTCTCTAAGAATTTACAAACTTTATGTTTTCACAGTAGTGAGAGACGATGTCATCTCTTCTTTTTCATCCTCATCTACAGGGGGTGCTCTCCTCAGAGCAGGAGGTGTTTGAACTATTACCAGACGATGAGCGCCAGTGTCACAAGTGTAAGACAACCTGCTTCCTGTCTGCGTTGACCTGTTCCTGCAGCCCTGAAAGGCTAGTCTGTCTCTACCACGCAGCAGATCTCTGTGACTGTCCCCTAGGCAGCAAGTGTCTTAGGTAAGAGATTGGATGTTTGTGTGGGTTTTTTCTTACAGAAATAGAAATATCCCCAGCTTATGATAGAGAAAAGGTCATTTCATTTCTAATTCTCAGTTAAATATTTGCATGAAATATTCCAGGTATCGCTATGACCTGGAGGAGTTTCCAGCTATGCTGTACGGAGTAAAAACACGGGCTCATTCTTATGACACCTGGTCAAAGAGGGTGAGCGAGGCCTTGGCCGCCGACCAGAAAAACAAGAAAGGTGACACACTGCTACAAAATGTGCAAATTTGGCAGTTTTTTTGTCGTTGGCATCATATCATTATTTTTTGCTTGTCTCGTAGATCTCATTGAGCTCAAGGTTTTGCTGGAGGATGCAGAGGACAGGAAGTATCCGGAAAAAGCTCTGCTCCGTCGCCTTAGGGAGATGGTCAAGGAGGCAGAGACGTGCTCCTCCGTCGCTCAGCTGCTTCTCAGCCGCAAACAGAGGCACAGGTTAGTGGGCGTGATCAAATAATAAAATATTTCTTCACACAACTATTCTTTTTATGGCAGATGTATAGGACAAGAATGGGTACATTCAAACTTGCAAAAGGAATTCTCGCAAACTGACCAATTTGCTGAATTCAATTTTAGCCTTCATCAGCCCTGATGAAATTCGAGTGATAATTCTGCAGGTTAAATGAGCATGCAGACATTTTTTTTCTAAGGGTTGACCTTAACAGTAATCCACCACACCTTCAATTTAGTCATAGTCCATCATGGTAACGTGAACTGCTTTTATATAGCGTCATAGACAACAGTGGTCGGATGACTTATGTTTTGGGTTGTCTGTCTGCCTCATTCTGTTGAAAATCATGCAATGCCTTCAGATAATTTCTTCAGATTTGGCACAAACGTCCTAGTATGATTAGGCACTGAAGATAAAAGGTTACTTTGACATAAAACAAAATGCAGACATAGTATCAGATTCATGGGCTAATTGTGAGCAAAGTTAACACAAATGTCAGATAACTCAGGAACAGAGAAGAAAGAGTGGGACTAGATTTCCCCATTTGGTCCAATATTGAAATGCTCACACTAACCTTTGGTGTAAGCTGTGGTGATTGTACAGATCCTCTATGTCCAAACTTGAAGCATTGTCATCCTCCACTAACTCGGTAATGTTTGATGATATAATTCAAGATTAACTTAGTTTTCAATTAGCCATCAACCAAACAAGTGTACAGAACAAAATTACGTTTTATCTGGGCTAAATCATAATTTTTTTATTTTCAAAGAAATCACAAATGTAAAAGAATCAACAAGTAAGTAAAGCGGCAGTAGTAATAATAAAAATGAACACTCTATACACTTAAATGAATTAGGATACCAGCAGGATTGTTGCAAGTGGCCGATCCAAAGGAATTAAACTATTATGTAATCAATATAATAAAACTATAATATAATTCCAAATTTTAGGATATTGCACAAAAGGAAATTGAAAAATTCTCGTATAAATATGACTCTGCTTCAGGTAGTTGGGATTGCACAATGTGATGAACCTGTATATCATCACTATCAATGGGTCTAGACATGGATCATAGATCACGGATGTAAACTGTACCGTGACTGTAATCACATGACAGTATTTATAGTTTAACTGCGCAGATCAAAATCTGCAGTGAACTAAACAATCAGTCTTTTTACGTCAACAGCAGCCGTCTGCGCTCTGACAGCGGTCGTAACCGCACCAAACTGACAGTGGATGAGCTGAAGGCCTTCGTGGATCAGCTTTACAGGCTGCCGTGCATCATCAGCCAGGCACGGCAGGTGAAGGTAAATCTCTTCTACATGAATCTCTATTCCCTTCCCTCTTTTCCAATTTCTTCCCGTAAACTGCAGTCAATACTACTGAAACACATATTAAACTTGGCTGTTGCTTCCTCTCTGTTACTCATAGGAGTTACTGGACAATGTAGAAGACTTCCATGAACGAGCCCAGGTGGCACTCTCAGACGAGATGCCTGATTCTTCCAAGCTGCAGGCACTCTTGGACCTGGGTAGTGGCCTGGATGTGGAACTGCCAGAACTGCCACGACTAAAACAGGAGCTCCAGCAGGCCCGCTGGCTCGACGAGGTGGACCCTCAACCAGATGTTGTGGTCTGTTACTGTTGTTGTTGTTGTTGTTGTGGCTTATAGCAACGTGTGCTGTCCTCACTCTGCCCCAGGTGCGGGTCACCCTGGCCGAGCCTCATCGCGTGACGTTAGAGCTGATGAAGAAGCTGATAGACTCTGGAGTCGGCCTGGCGCCCCACCACGCTGTAGAGAAAGCTATGGCTGAACTGCAAGAGATCCTGACTGTGTCGGAGAGATGGGAGGATAAGGCTCGTGCCTGCTTGCAGGCCAGGTGAGGACGCACGTGTGCAAATACATAAAATACATTTTCAGTTATATGTTATGCTAATCGTTTATCAAACTACATTAGAAACAGTGTGTATGTGAACCTCAGCTGGTGTTGCATACTAATTAGGTTTGATAACTCCTACTTGATCACCACCCCCAACCCTCCTTATCCCTCTATGACACATCTGTCAAACTCATAGGCCCACTGGCCACATCCCGCTCGCACAACGATTGCATCCAGCCCGCAGGACAATATCTGATTTTTATAATGACTGAGCACAATTACCACAGATGCTACAAGTCCCAGAATGCACTGCAATAGCCATCACGTCAGTCAAGAGTGCCAGTGTTTTCTCACCACTCCTCTGTTGTCAGATATCAGCGTTAATCCAGTCACTCCAATAAACTTTAGGCTAATTCTTAGAAGGGATGTAGATTAGATTTTTTTTATAAAAGGAGAAATAATAAATGTATTAGTAAGTCAGTTGGCGTATTAGTAAATAAAACGCACGGTTTAATTAACTGGCGAGGTGCGTCAAGTCCTCCAGCCGATCAACATGTGTCAGCGGTGTTGTGTAAAAAAACAAGAAAACACATGAAGTCACCTCTAGGCTTTTCATGCAGCTTAATGTTTTCTGAGAAGCAGCTGCTCCTGACTGCAGAAACAGATATTAGCAGCAACACTCTATTCTTACTCTTTTATTTTGGCAGAAGAAAGAAACGGTAACTCAGCCCAGCCGTTTACCAAGGGTCATTTAAAATTCCTTTTTATTAATATCGCTAATAAAAAAAACAACTGATTTTTTCATGTAATTTAAATATGTAACGTGAATTTAAAAAATAAATTTTCTAGCTGTAGTTGGTACCTCTGTATAAAAACCTTTCATTGGAATGTATTCCGTGAAACTATGCTGATAGAGAGGGAGATCGAAAACAATAGTTATGCTGGTCCATTTTGAATTTAATCTGCAATTTGAGTATTTTCTATTCTGTTGGTTTGTGCAGAATTCTGTCAAATGAGTAAATGAAACAAGAATAGAATTGTCATAATACCTCACATTAAACAGCCAATTTGAGTCCTGTTCGTCCCTCGATGTCTTCTCCATCTTTGATTGACTTTGACACCCCTGCTCCGTGACCTCAGGCCTCGACACAGCATGGTGACCTTGGAGAGCATTGTGCTGGAAGCCAGAAACATCCCAGCATACCTGCCAAATGTTTTGGCCCTCCGTGAGGCGCTGCAGAAGGCCAAGGAGTGGACAGCCAAGGTGGAAGCCATTCAGGTACCATTTAGGTGCACAGTATCATTTCAAGCCATGTGACATTTATGATGTCCGATTAAGACCTAGCCTGAATCTCTTTGCTCTGAATCAGGGATTTTGGCTAATCTGTACCTGTCTCCCTCTTTCTTTCCACCTTACACAGTGTGGCAGTAGCTATGCTTACCTGGAGCAGCTGGAGAATCTACTTGCCCGGGGTCGTTCCATCCCTGTCCGGCTTGATCCACTGACTCAGGTGGAGTCTCAGGTGGCTGCGGCTCGAGCCTGGAGGGAGAGGACCGCTCGCACCTTCCTCAAGAAGAACTCAACGTACACACTGCTCCAGGTGGGCCATCATGCGGACAGTTGATTTAATGTCCTTCTCTCGGATGCATTCAACTTGAAACTATATGACCTTCAAAATAGATTTAAACTCCCCCAGAGTAATAAGTTCTGGCAATTTCAGTTCCTTCTGTAAAGTAGTCTAAGAAGAGGGAGTAGCGAAACTAAAAGCGCTTTTCCCCGAGCTCGTTTCCTACTCTGGGGACCGTCATTCGTAGAACTTGTTGACATCGGATCCCATATTGCTTTTGGTTTTTACAGATTTATGTACAAAGTTAAACAGGAAGCAACTCAGAAGAGATTTGTAAACAAACTTCAACCAATGTGAAGGTCTGCAGAAGCACGGAGATGGTTGCTTAGCAACAGAGTACAGTGTTGTTTACGACATCCACAGCCAGTAACAAAACGTGAAGCACAATGTTTAAAAGAGTCCGACTTCTTCTTGCAGTGATCAGATGTTTCCTTGACAAATTCAAACTTAACCTAATTTAAGTTTCAATTTGTGGATGAGGCCTTCAATGTTTGGTTTGACATATAAGCTCTGATCAATAATAATGCCTAGGTATTTGTATGTTGTGACAGTTGGAGTTAAAACTCCTTCAGCCGTTGAGATCATAGTAAGATTGGATGTTTGTTCTTTGCCATTTGAAAGAAGCATGACCTTGAATTTGTCTGCATTGAACTACAGTTTAAGTGGAGTTAAATGAGACTGAACAACATCAAAGGCCGACGGAAGAAGTTTAAGGGTTTGTAGATAACTGTATCGTCTGCATAACACTGGAAAGAAGCATTTGATAAGTTAACAGAGGGATCATTTATGTAAATGGTGAACAGCAGTATTCAGGGGGAAAGGAGGAGGACATGCCGTGTTCTACCAGATAAGTATGCTCGGATAAGGATGTTTATTTACTGCTACTTCAACCATTTAAATGGTGTGGAAGCATTTCGGTATTAGTTTTTTAACATTTTCGACACAGTTCTGTGAGTAAACTTTGTAAGTAATTTGTGAATGTTCTGGAATGAAATTTTTCTGATGGCCTGGAAAGGTTTTAATAAGTCTTCAATTTAACTTGTTGAAACCGGCAGGAACTTTTAAGATGTCTGTGAGTCACATTTTCTCTGTAACATTGAGGTTAGGGATGTTGCCTTGCCCTGTGTAAGTACCTCCATAAGTACTATAAGCAGAGGAAAACCTAAACTCTGTCTGCTTCTTCTCTCAGGTCCTCAGCCCTCGAGTGGACATCGGCGTCTACGGCAACAGCAAGAGCAAGAGGAAACGTGTCAAAGAGCTCATGGAGAAGGAGAGAGGAGGATTCGACCCAGACGCCTTGAGCGACCTGGAGGAGAGCCTTGAGGAGGTGCGAGACCCCTCCACCGTTGTAGCGGCCTTCAAAGCCAAAGAGCACAAAGAAGTGGAGTCCATCCACTCGCTCCGCGCTGCCAATCTAGCCAAGATGGCCATGGCCGACCGCATCGAGGAGATCAAGTTCTGCCTTTGTCGAAAGACTGCCAGCGGCTTCATGTTGCAGTGCGAGCTTTGTAAGGACTGGTTCCACAGTGCGTGCGTGCCTCTGCCCAAGACAGGAACGCAGAAGAAACTGGGTGTGGGTTGGCAGAGCAATAGCAAAGACTCCAAATTCTTGTGTCCACTGTGTCAGCGGTCCAGGAGGCCGCGGTTAGAGACCATACTGTCTCTGTTGGTCTCGCTGCAGAAGTTGCCGGTACGTCTCCCTGAAGGGGAAGCTCTGCAGTGTCTGACGGAGAGGGCAATGAGCTGGCAGGTATGCACTGGCTTTACTCGTGTTATGAATGCTACATTTCCATGGTTTGCTTTTGGTCTTCACTAAATATTTATCATTACTGGTTTGACTCGTACCAGGACCGAGCGCGGCAATCTCTCGCCACAGAGGAGTTGTCCTCAGCCCTGGCAAAGCTTTCTGTGCTGAGTCAGCGTATGGTGGAGCAGGCGGCGAGGGAGAAAACGGAGAAGATCATCAATGCTGAGTTGCAGAAAGCTGCAGCCAACCCTGACTTACAGGTACTTTTGTCTTACATAAGTTGGTTTTAACTTCTTTTTTTTTCTTCAATTTTGATATTTTTCCAATATAAAAATGAACAATAAATGTATATGTGTATATATCTACTCAAAGAAACTCACGCCACGTTCGGCCAGAGTCAAAAAACAGTAGACGTCCAATACGACACCTGCCTCAATCACTCCATCGTTCATAAAGCCTACCGTGGTCGTCCACAGTGCCATCTAATGGGTACTGCGAAAATAGCTCGTACTGGGAGACTACTCAGATGGTCTCTTATCGTTTAAGGAGAATCCCTAGGAAGTAGCATCCTCTTCTTCTCGAATGTAGGAAGTCCATTTCTTCCACTTTAAAAAAAGAAAAGAAAACAAAGTCCGCCTTTCAATTCTTAAAGGGGGGGGTTCCCCTTTCCATCACAAATATTTATTTTAATTACATCCATCCATTACTTCCAGCAAGGAGGCTCATGGTTATACCTGTTCTTATTAATGGCCGTGTTATGAGCAGTAAACAACATTTTACACTAATACTGTTTTTAAGTAAACCCATTCTCTCTATTTGCACAGATATAAGAACTTAATGTCACCGGGGACTCCATAGACATTGTTTATGATTTGCATCTGTGAGTCCTCACTCTGTGCTGTTGTGTCTAATTCTTTTTTCATTTTTTGGAGGGGGGGGGGCCTTCGCATCAATTTGCTAGTATTGCAAATTTCCTTCTAAAACAGCAGCGCGCCAGTTAGACTGTAGGAATTGTGTTTAATGTTTAGATTATACTTCTAGATGCATCTATGTAGTTATGGGATCTGCCAGAAGAGAGCACTATAGAGCACAATATTGGATTTAGATGATCATGCAGGAGAGGAATGGAGATAGACTTTATTGATCCAGAGGGAATTTCATCTATCCATTAGAAAATGTTAAAACTATAATCACCATCATATATTATGTATATATCATATGTATATTTAATCAACGAAAATCTAAACTACACATTAGATTTGTGTAACTTACGGATGTGTATAGAACTTAAAAAGCAAGACAAAATAAGAGAAAAAAAAACACAGCCATTGTGCAAAGGACTAATGTGACATGTAGCTCTCAGTCCTGTGTTGTGAGGTAGATGGGAAGTTGAAAAGTAAAAAAAAGAACAGAGATGTAATAAAATATCCGAGTTAAATCCAGCCGCAGTTTAGTGACAGATAGTTGAGCATTCACTCATCATTTTCCACTCAACACTTCTTGGAATAAGTAATATAAGCTATATGTGACAAAAAGTGTTATAATAAATGGACACAATTCACTTTATGTATTTTGTTGAGTAAGATATGTTGAGTTTACCTGACTGATTATTTGATTCCTCTTTTTCATTCAGCATCAGGATATTGTAAACAATAAATAAAGAAATAAATGAAGCTGCTTTTTTAGTTTATTTTAAAATTAATGGTGCACCAATTGTAATTTTCTCTGCAGATTCTGATCAGCGATTTCCATAATGGCTGGCTGGCTGATTTTGGCCAATTCCATTAAAAAAATAAATAATAATAATTCTTGAAAGTTATAAAACCATAATCGGAAATGTGCGATTAAATTGTTTGTCCCGATTTTTTCCGGGGTTGTTCATCAGCAGCGAATTTTTTGCCTTACTGCTATTACCAATTGGGGGCTTTGCATTTTCTTCATTCACGTCAGTGAAGAAAACACGTGGTTACAAGAATTTTCTAGCCATAGCAGCTCATGCTGGCTATGTGTGGGCGTCACATGCCTGTAACCGGTAGGGAATCAGCCATACTGAGACTGCTCGGCCGATCACTCGGTGCACCTCTATTTAAAACATGGAAGCCGCTACATTGTTATAAATACACAAACGTGACAACTCAGTGGTAATATCTCATTAGATTTAAGAAATGTTAGACAGACTGATTATGTGTTTGTTCTTGCCTTCTTCAGGGGCACATCCAGACTTTTCAGCAGTCAGGTTTCAGCAGAGCCACATCACCTCGCCAGTCCTTGGACTACGACGACGAGGAGACGGACTCGGACGAAGACATCAGGGAAACGTACGGTTACGACATGAAGGTATGCGAGGCAGCAGTCAGAAGGGATGTGCTACATATAGGAAGGCAGGTTTTATTCTAATTCCTCCCTGCTGGTGTCCATTGTTTCTGCAGGACCCAGGAGAGGTGAAGCCCTACCTGTTCTGCGATGAGGAGATTCCTGTCAAGTCTGAGGAGGTAGTCAGCCACATGTGGCCGGCTGCCACACCCTCCTTCTGCGCCGAACACGCCTACTCCTCAGCCTCCAAGTCCTGTGTGCAAAGTGAGGCTAAATTTACTACTAAGTTTGTGTCTGCTTACCCATAATTCCCTATTGATTCAAAGACCGCTTCTACTTTGAGTATCTGATTGCCTCTGAAGTCATTTAGTTTGAAAACCTTACATTTCAGACGTGACCACGCCCAGGAAGCAGCCCAGGAAGACCCCTCTTATACCTCGCAGCCTGGAACCTCCAGTGCTACAGCTCTCCTCGCAGGCTAAAGCTCAGCTGGAGGAGCTGATGATGCTAGGAGACCTGCTGGAGGTGTCCCTGGATGAGACCCAGCACATCTGGAGGATCCTGCAGGCCACACACCCGCCCTCTGAGGAGAAATTCCTCCAGGTTATGGAGGTAGGGGCACTCATCCGTATTGCAATGCTGGGCTTCACGGCAATTGCTGGATAATACCTGAACGTTCAGTTTGAATTCATCGTTCTGATCGGTTCAGTTTGTGAATTATCAGGTTAAATTTAATAAAAAACATTCAACGTCATTCTTTCATCTTCCTTTAATTTTTCTACAGCCTGGAGACTCTTTGATGGAGAAGCCTCTGAAGATCAAGCTCAAAGATTCTGAGAAGAAGAGGAAACGGAAGTTAGAACGAGCAGAGCACCATCATATGCTGATGGCAGCTTCTGTCAGCGGGGTCTCTGCAATGGGTGACTTGAGACCAGGCAAGTCCAAAGATCTGAAAAGAGTCGGTCTGGAACTTGGTCTCAGTGGCAAATCCAAGAAGAAGAAACTCAAACTCAGCCTAGACAAAAACAGGGAGATGAAGCAGCTGGCAAAACGGTTAGCCAAGGAGGAGAAGGAGAGGAAGAGGAAGGAGAAGGCAGCGGCCAAGGCGGAGGCCATCAGGGAGGGGCTGGAGAAAAGGAAGGAGAAGAAGATTCTCGACATTCCCTCCAAGTATGACTGGTCCGGGGCTGAGGACTCCAACGACGAGAACGCTGTGTGTGCCTCCAAGAACTGCCAGAGACCTTGCAAAGATAAGGTGAGAACTCGATAAATATTTTTCCTAAATATAATGATTTGGTTATGAAATATGTCTTTTCCCATGAATAAGACTGTGAGCGGGAGTTTGGGTTTCGGAAGGATGGAAGCATGGGCCAGGAATCCATGAATTCCTTTATTTGGTTGGATCCAGATAGGTTGGTAGATATAGGATCTTCTTCTTAAGATTACTCTGCCTCAATGACTAGAATATTCCATGTTTTCCTCTATCATAGAGAGTGGTCCCTTTTCTCAGGCAGTAAATAATCCTCACAATGTCACACTGAATGTTTTCTTTAGATCTTTTCTGACATCCTCAATGAGCCATCTGTGTGTCCTTGGGTCATTTTGGAAAGTGGTCCTCTTCTGTGAAGCTTCATAATTGCTCCAACCTTCTCCTCCATGTGTAGATAATATGTCTAACTGTGGATCTGTGAAGTCTTAGAACCTTAGAAACAGCTTTGGAAGCCTTCACACATTGATGAATTTAAATCTCCCTCTTCCTCATCTCCCCTTGAAATTCAGTGGATTATGGTAAATTGTGCCACTGGTGAAAACTATGAGCCAACTTCCTGCTTCTGAAGATGATCCTTTGAAGTGATGTGACAGAACAGGTTGGGATGGGTCTAGTCCATCTGGAACCGGTTGTTGATGCAGTTTGGTAGTTTTTAGGATTTGAATTCTAAAATAGATATAATTATCATTGAAAACGAATATTTTGTGCTTACTCGGGTTGTTTTATGTTGAATGGACAGTTTAGTATTTCATATGTACTAACTATTCATAGGTATAGAAGAAATCACAACACTGAGATTAAATTTTAACAATTACATGTGTCTCCAAACAAGTTCTACCTGTGTTCAGTGGTTTAATGATGCATGTAAGATCTTTTCTTACAGGTAAGTTGCCGGTGGTGGTGTCATTGAGTGACCTGACTAAATCAGGCGTAAGGCCATGTTAAATTCTATCTGTTGTTGGACCGCAGTAGGGCCGCGATGTTCTTACCCCTCGGTTAGATAATGCTTGACCCGATCTCGCTGAGCCAGAGCAACGACAGCCGGAAAAAAAGAGCTGCTTTTCAGAGGGAATGACACAGTTTATTATCATGAGTTAATAGCGAACACCTCACATAGTGAGCTTCGTGGAACTTTAGTAAATATCAACAGCCGGTAACAGCACTGGAACACCTAAAGGAGAGTAACACATCACGTATTAACAGGATACAGACAAGTGCTCCTCCAAGCAACGGGACTGTCCGCTGAGTTAACCAGTGGCCAGTCTCCCCTCCATTGAGTGTCCGCGGGGTCAGCCAATCAGAGCTGAGGAACCGGTGGGCTTGTAGCTCTGTGGGCGGAGTGAAGATGAGATGGTTTACCAAGGCGCTGGAATGGCATTTCATCAGATGTCCCGCATTAGCCCTTACTTCGCAGGAGTTCAAATCTGTTCAGCTGCGTTTTTGTATGTTTGTTTTGTTTGTTGTGGGGACTCGTAGATGTGAATTTGAGTCCACGTTTTAATAGATGGACAGAGCAGCCCACCGCAAATTCACAGCTGGAATAGAAACATCGGCAGTAGTTGGCATAAAATTCAGGTCCAGGATCATAAAACTTTATTTATCGCAAAAGGTCAATTCAGATATCAGCTTTCCCAGTCCATACATTCAACCTCAACGGAAAACCAGGAATAGTTAAATGTCAGAGGAAACGGATTAAAAAGCGTGAGACAGTAGGAGGGAAAAGTTACAATAAATAAAAGCAATAAGTAAAAACATATTTTAGAAATAAATTATAATAAAAGAACGTGATAGTCATTTTTTTGTGATCGGCTTTTTTCTTTTTCTTTTAAATGCAGTACACAGAACAAGAGATACACAAACAACAATAACCATAACAATAACAACACCTACAACGGGCCGGCACAATTATAATGTTCATCAAAGGCGAAAAGTAACAAAAATAAGCTCAAATAAAGAGAATATGACAATGTTAATAATACATTTTACAGATTAAAATCATAGCAAAAAAAAAAGAGAAAACAGTGTGAGACATATTCTAAGACATTGGACAAAAAACAAAACATGACTTGAATACAAGCGTTCATTTTACTGGCTGTTAAAGCTGACCCGCTCCAGGTCCTATATTACCTGATGTGTGGGATTACAGGAGGGGGGGGGGGGGGCAGGTTTGTTTCTAATGAGCCGCATTGTTGTACTTTCCAGGCATATCCAGCAATATTCTGGTAGGATGCCATCCAGTATTGGACCAAAGGAAGATCAGGGTTACACCAAGTTCGAGGATGTTTTATCTGCTGTAACGGTTCCCTTCGCTGGCTTGAATTGAGAGATAGAAGTTGATCATCATTGAGCGGACGGAGGCAGTGGTTCATAAGCAATAACTGGGATGATACCGGACCGACCATGGGTCTCCATTCAATTCCATGCAGCCAGATTCCGTAGCAGATAAGGACTGAGGATTGACTGAGGCATGGATACGACTTTTTAACTCAAGGGAAAGAGCAGATCTGAGTCTGGTGATAAATCTTTGGTGGAAGAGAGAGGAGTTAATGAGATTATTGTCTTGGGGCTCAAAGGTCAGTACAGAGTCGAATATGATGCCTTGGTTTCTGGCTGTAGGTTTTCTGTGTGGTCTTCACCAAGATATGGTTGGTTGTGAATGGCAGCTTTGACACGCCGTTAAACATCATAAGAGTTTACAAACAAACAACTACCACAAGTTCTCTTAATAATATAACAATGCCCTTAATCCTCTGTCTCACACCTGTCGCTTTCTGCTCGGGCGCTTTTCCAGGTTGATTGGGTGCAGTGCGATGGCGGCTGCGACGAGTGGTTCCACCAAGTATGCGTGGGAGTTTCGTGCGAAATGGCTGAGAACGAAGACTACATCTGCATGGACTGCTCCCGGAAGGCCGTCGTGGCGAGCGTGGTAGGAGGAGGCGGCGGCGGTGGGCTGACCATAGATGTGGCGGAGGAGAGTGTCGTGGTCCTGACCGTCCCGATGAGCGCCGTTGGTGTGTCTGCATCCTCGTGGTCTCGGGTGCCTCTCACTGCTCACCTAAATCCGGCGCCTTCACACCAGCAGCAGGAGCCTCAGCAGGGCAGTTAGCGCTGGAATCAGTGATGTAGGACAATGCTCACACCACAAGACTAAATCTAGTATCCCGGCCGTCGTTAGAAGCTCAACATGAAGACTGTACAGTGTCTGAGGGACGGAATAACCCGCTCTGAGCGCCCTTAGAAGGACAACTATAGATATTTGAGTAACGGCCCGGATGATAGCGCACAGGAACAAATAGGAGAGTCCTGCTGTTACTGCTTCACCAACGACCTGCTCTCCTCCAGCACAAAGATCTGACTTAGTCCTCCTGCTACAGTTGTAGGTCTAGAGACAACCACCGGGTGCGAGCCCTTCGTCGCTCCACTTAACTCACAGTCCAAATCCACTTCCTCCAGCCGTTCGATTGAGTCGTGTTTTATGGACCTCCTGAACCGCTCCCCCTGTGGCGCCCCAGAATGAGGCCAGACTAGGAATCGCAAACGTTTGTACTGTAGTGGGATTATTTATAATGTACATACTTTTAAAAGATTAAAAAAATGGATTGTGGCATTTTTGTTTTGTTTTCTCACCTTTAATAAACTATTCCTAGTCAAATGATCGATAAATGTCACGTTTTTGTTTCTTTGTGTTACTTAATTTTTTTTTTTAAACTATTTCAGCCCCGCTTGTAATACAAATGACACGGGGATATTTTCAGTCTATAATCATTCATTTGGTTTATAGCATATCTGACAACTATACATAAGTCCATATATATATATATATATATATATATATATATATATATATATATATATATATATATATATATATTTCTCTAGTTTTGCATTGTGCTGCTGTCCTTGTCTGTACTGGTAGCATGTCTGTACCTGCAGCCCATTCGGGTTGACCAGGGAGTCTGATGGCCTCAAGAGGATATGCTGTGTCCCCAAGAACACTCTTGTGGGTGTGGAGGGTGATACCAGGAGATGGGCCTTTACTCTAGGAGAGCTGGACGTGACCATAGAAGGACAGCAACCCAGCTGCAGGACCGGTATATATATATATAGATATATATATATTTATAGATATACTGTATATATATATCCATATATATATAGAGAGAGAGAGAGATATACTGTATATAGATCTATAGATAGATATATCAATAGATATATATCATATATAGAGAAAGATATGTGTGTGTTTGTCATTTAACGTTCAGTATAATTGGGCCTTATTCTATGTTGTTTCCATGGAAATATGATTTCAAGGCGTCTCTGAAGGTCCGTCATTTAAATAGTCTACGCTAATCAGACATAACATTAAACCAACTTCCTACTATGGCGTGGGTCTCCTTTTTTTGCTGCCTAAACAGCTTACGGTGTATTACTGTGTGCCGACACAATTCTGTCAGAACTGATTTGAACTTTTCCAAAAATTTGCGCTACAGCAGCACTTCTGTGGGGTCAACATGGCTTTGGCTTCGTCAGTGAGCCTTGGAA
Source organism: Lophius piscatorius (assembly GCA_009660295.1). NCBI lineage: Eukaryota > Metazoa > Chordata > Actinopteri > Lophiiformes > Lophiidae > Lophius > Lophius piscatorius. The sequence goes on along the minus strand of VRLP01002181.1, from coordinate 18,084 downwards.
ACCCAAGACCCTGTCACAGGCTCACTACTTCTCCTTCCGTAAACTACTAACTTAGGTACTAAACACAACAGAACCGGTGCATCCGTCAGGACCTGCAGTTTAGCAGATGCTCTGACCCAGTAGTCGAGCCATCATGTAATGGCCCTTGTCAAAGTCAAATCTTTACACACATTTTTCCTGCTTCCAACACATCGTCAGGAAGAAAAGGTTCTCCTCTTGCCTCATCTATCCCAAAACTAAAACATGCTAACAGGATAATCAGTGTTATCCTGGTGTCACCTGCATGTGGTTATAATGTTATGGCTGATAAGTGTGTGATAAATACAGTACTCTTGACTCAGACAGAATGAAACCTATTTCCCATACTGATGCGTTTGTTATGCTGTGTTTTGGAGGACGTTGGGGAAATATAGCGTCCCCAGATGACTTTTTTTTTTTAAATTTGAAATAGAACACATTTAACAAAGCAAAGTCCGACAATTTATGCAATTTCTGGGTCTTACTTGGCCGAAATGCCATCACTTGATACAGCGATCGTCCGGACGGCGCCACATTGACTTGTAGCTGCGTCACAGTGAGCTTGATTGACTCCAAGTGAAGTTAAGCTTCACATTTCTTATGTTACTCATTAAGCTCATTAGAGCGGAGAGGTGGAAGCATGTTGCTGAATCCCAGGTGAAATGTGTTTGTCCGTTAATTCATGCCGTAGTTATGATTTTACAGGAGGGGGGACTTGTTTTTTTATTTATCATCCCTCAGTTCTGTTAAAAGCAACCATTTTATTGGACTTATAAATGACTCTATGAATTTTCAGAAACACACATGATGGAGTGGAAGGGAGGATCATGGGTAGGCGGCTGTTGGAGGGCTTCTGACTCAGCCAAGTCAAATCCAGCTTGAACTGACCTCGGCTGCTCCTCCCGACTCTGCGGGAGAGTCGGGAGTGAGCATTCGCAAGAGGTCACAAGACATCGGAAAATGATCACTAATTTAGTGAGTAGATTGCGCAACATCTGCTCGGTCAACTTATGCTGAAACGTCATCGCTGGTGCTGGTGGAATGTCTCAGGAAGGACTTGAATTTAGTATTGATGAGATCGCATTATAGAAAAACCGCAACAGCATTCACACTTCTCATGAATCTGGTCTATTGTTATATTCAAGTAACAGCGCATGATGACAGAATGTAGGTGGGGGCAGCAGGGTATTTAAAAATGCTCCTCTCCATAGCAATGCTCTGTACTTCATCCCGGGTAGATCCCGAGGCGTTCTGAGGCCAGATGAGATATGAAACCTCTCTAGCGAACTTTGGGTCCAGCCTGTGGTCTTCTCCTGCATGGATGTGCCTGAAACCCTAACCCTAACTCCAAAAGGAAGGTCCAGTCAGACGCCTGAGCCGCTGCAACCATCTCTAACCCGAGCTCCTAAACCCAGTGTCTAAGGCTGAGCCCAGCCACCCCTTTCAGCCGCTTGCATCCTTGACCTCATTCTTTCCGTCACCAACCAGAGGTCATGCCCATAGACGAGGGTTTGACCTTAGATTGAACTTTACATAATGGCTCAGTGATCCTCACCAATAGGTCCAATAGAACACCTGCATTACCGCAGATGCAGCACCAAAGGGGCCTGTCCATCTCGAGGTCCATTTTCCCATCACTCAAAATGAGACCCTAAGATATTTTGAGTCATCACTAAAGTTAGCTTTGTCGGATATGGAGGTCCGGACTCTCATTCCAGCTGCTTCACACTCAACTGCAAACCGCTCCAGTGCTGCTGGAGATCACGGCCCGATGAAGCCGACAGAACCACATCAGCTGCAAAGAGGAGAGATGCAATTCTACGATCCTCAGACCAGACGCTCTTATGAGCTTTACTAAAGACGGTAGAGATCGAGGTTGTCGTCTACCCCAGCCATTCCCACACTTAAGGAGATCTGTAAATCCTCTGAAGCCCTCCCAAATCTTTAATCACAATACAGACCAACACGGGAGACTAAGATGAAGCCTTTATATAAAAGCCATTAACAGAACAGTTAAAGAGGCTCTGTGGGGAAAATTAGAAATCCATCCGCAGCACCCAGAGGTCCATTTTATCACAGAAAGACCCCCGAGGCTGCAGGTGGATTAGAACCCTGAGGCAACAATTCTGACCACCACCACCATCATCATGCTGCACACAATTCCAGACGTCAGCCTAAATCGGATGTGAATCTGAATCCTGCTGGGGTGAACCGTCAGACGAGAATTCAAGTAGTAGTAGTAGTTTCTCCCACTGGGCGAGCTCACGTCAGTGTTCCGTCAGTAGAAAGTAAGTATTAAGGATCGCAGGAGGACATCTGGGAGGTTGCATTTTGAAAGAAAACAAATGTGAAAAAATTGTCAAATCCTGTTTTTTTTTCTCAATCTGAGAAATAGAGGCCAGCTTCACTAATTTATCAATATTGACAATGACTTGGAATATTAGTGAGGATTTCTGTTGGCATATTCAGTATTTGTACATTATCAATAAATCGCAGCAGTTGGTGAAATGTGAAAGGGCGACACTTCATCAAAACGTCCCCACACAAAGGGTCTTTAATGTCAGACTGAAGACGACAAAATCAGCCTCTCATTTCTGACATTACAGTCGGGGTTCAGCTCAGGTCAGGCTGACGTGAGACACGGGTCACGTGCAAAGATGAATCTGAATTGTCGAGGCAGAAAGATCCGGTTTTGAGAATGATAATGAGTTATGTCACTTTTAAAACGCAGAGTGGACACATTTGCCATATTTTTCCCCAGTATTGGATGTCTGTTGATGTTTACACCGTCTGATGCTGCTCTCCCTGCAGATTTTCACACTTTCTGGGAGACTTTTCATGTGATGATGAACACGGAATGTATGAATCTGTTGCACACATCAGACACTTTCTGATCAATGCTAACCCTCAACTCAGGACGTCACGCTCTGCAGGGTAATACATGATACTAAAATATTACTTTTATCAGGGTTCTTCTCTGATAAAAGATAAAAAAATGGAAATCTACATTTAATTCTTCCTTCTTTTTTTTTGCAGAACTATCTTGAGAAATAACTGTATAACTTTTAATGACATTTTGCTGTACTTTTCCTCTGACGGGGTTAGAAGAGAGTGGAGGTTGGCCTAAGTTTAGCATTACAAACCCCCGCCCTCGCACCCCTGCTCATGTTAAATACTAAAACCTGAGCATTTGCAGACATATCTCCAGAGACCGCTGCTGCTGCAAACCGTCTTAGGAGAGGAAACCAAGAGAGACGGCGATGAAAGGTAAGCCGCAAATGTCAGCCGTCTCACAGAAAACTGGGATTTTCTTGGATTTTTTTTCTTATTTAGGGTAAAGGATGACGTTTGTAGTTTACTTATTATAAAAATGAATTGATGCAGTTGATAATCATAAAAAAAATAAAATAATAATACGTGTATTTTCAGTTAAAGTTTCAGATTCTAGTTTGGCTGGTCATTTTTGTATCTTCTAGCTGGATCCATCTCATGTATTTAATGCCTTGCTGAAAAGCAACAGCAAAAGCCTCTATAACTTACAGCTCGTCCTCTCCTCTTTGTCTCCTCTTGTAGGAGACGCTGCTAGTGGAGGCCTCCCCAAAGGGAAGGACCTGCTGCCGACCTCCGAGGTGAAGCTGGAGGAGCGCGGCCAGTGGGGCAACAAAGTAGAATTCATCCTGTCCGTGGCCGGCTCCATCATCGGCCTGGGCAACATGTGGCGCTTCCCTTACCTCTGCTACAAGAACGGAGGAGGTGAGAGGAGGATTGAGGGAAGGGGGGGGGGGGTGAGATGTTGTGTATGGTCCTCAACTCTTGTTGGGTAAACATAGTTTTTTTCTCATATCAGGTTTGAAGAAGTGCAGATTTGAAGTGAAGAGTAGAAGTGATATATGCAAAAATGACACAATGTGAAAGCAATAAAAAATTAATAATAATGATACATTTTATTTATAGAGCGCTTTTCATAAATACTCATACAACAGAGTACAATAACAGTACAATAATCACGCATATTAAAAGGAGTCATAGTTAACCCAAATATGATCCCATTTATTTGTGGACATTCCTAAACTGGACCCCTCTTCCTCACTTGCTGGGGTGCCGGGGTCGGAGTTCACGACTGATCTGGGTCGGGCAGCTGTTGTTGCTCCTTGCTCAGAGCAGCTGTCCCTGCAGAGGGGAGGAAATCGGATTGGGCCAAAGATCCTCGGACACCCAAGGCAACAACAAACACAAAAGGAGTCAAAAAGGTGGCGGAAAATATTTCTTTATTATTTCCATACAAACAAGGTTTATTCTCAGGTATGAGAATTATTAGTGATTTGAACGCTACGTCCCTCACATGGCTTTGCATGATCATTTTTCTTACTCTGGTCGAAATCCCAATTATTTAAAGGTAATATGGAGAGGAAGAACGGACAGAACCAGCGTGTAACGGGTTATAGATGACACGTAATAAGTGAGCCGAGAGACACGGAAGGCGTGTCTGAACTTTAATGGACTTTCTCCACGAGTCATCCTGATATCATAGACCCAAAACAAACAAAAAATCAAGACAGCAGATAGAACATCTGATTGGAAGTGGGTATAACCAAAATTATGATATGTTAGGGGAAAAAAAGGGCATGACATTATATGAAACAAATAACCAATAAATTCAATTGGTACAAACCCATACGAGACTTTCACATGTGGAATCACAGAACGACAGGGACAATTTAGCACTTTGAGATTTGATCCAAATGTAAAGTGCGTTATAAATTAAACGTATTATTATTTTTATTATTATTATTATTATTAATTCAGTGAAATCAATCATCAATACATTAATACTTCTGTCCATGGAATAAAAATCACATATGGAGGACAGAACTGCTGCAGTTACTGAAGGTCCACGCTCAGCAGTGGAAGCAGAAACACCGGATGGAGGACCTGAAGACCTCCAAGGCGAGACCCCTCAGAAGTCTTGCAATAAGCAGAGGCGGGAAGGTTCTCCCCCTCCGGCCGGGGACCGTAAGCAGAGGTTGGCAGATCCGCTCGCAGCTCAGTGTCTGAAACAGACCTTAATTCAATGTCCAACCCAGAGACAGACAGGAAGTTAGAGGCGCAGTTCAAACGGGCTTCCACATGTGGTACCAGCCATTAGGCAAGAACCATCAATGAAATAAAGTTACACGTCTGACATCCTTCTCTCTTCCTCAGGTGCGTTCTTCATCCCCTACCTCATCTTCCTGTTCACCTGTGGCGTTCCGGTCTTCTTCCTGGAGACGGCCCTGGGCCAGTACACCAGCGAAGGAGGCATTACCTCCTGGAGAAAGATCAGTCCCTTGTTTGAAGGTAGGTGAGACCGGACTATCACCGTCTGGAATATTCACTAAGCGATCCTAGAAAAGTATTGAGCAAACCGTTTAAAGTCATGGCATCCAGGAATCTACAGGAACATCACGTTGTGACAAATTGACGTTCGGCAGGTCTCGGCTACGGCACCCAGGTGATCGTGTCTCTGTTGAACATCTACTACATCATTGTCCTGGCCTGGGGGATCTTCTACCTGTCTCAGTCCTTCACCTGGACCCTGCCCTGGGCGTCCTGCAACAACACATGGAACACCGGTGAGAACTGAGCCTCAGGATCATCACAAGTTCCACTGGAGCTTTTACACATTTAAGAATTTCTACATGTTGCTCTCCTCCTCCTCCTCCTCCTCCTCCTCCTCAGAAAGCTGCGTGGAGTTACAGAGGAGAAACACCTCAGTCAACCAAACAGTCGGCCTCAGTGCTACCTCGCCTGTCATCGAGTACTGGGAGTGAGTTCTTCGCACCGTCTCATCTCCTCATGGTGATGTTGTGTGACTCTTTCCATAATGGCGTTGATTCATCGTGTGCGTTTCTGCGCCGTCTCTGCAGGAGGAGAGTGCTGAGGATTTCCTCCGGCATCGAGGAGATGGGTTCCATGAACTGGGACCTGGCCGCCTGCCTCTTCGTCGCCTGGGTCATGTGCTACTTCTGCATTTGGAAAGGGACGAAATCCACAGGAAAGGTGAGCAAGAGAGAGAGAGAGAGGCTTTATCTGCTCTTGTTTCACCATGAGGACACATCTGGTATTTTTGTCTTCTTTATTCCTGTTTGTTTGTCTTATTCCTGCACGTCTGTATAGGTGGTCTACTTCACTGCGACCTTCCCCTACGTGATGCTGATCGTGCTTCTCATCCGAGGGCTCACCTTACCTGGTGCCGCCATCGGCATTAAGTTTTACCTGTATCCAGACCTGGGGCGGCTGTCGGACCCACAGGTACCACACTGTCAAACGATTTACTTAGAAGTGAAGTCAAAATGTAGAGAGATTGTTGTGTCTGTGGATCAAGTGATCCAAACTGATGAGAGCCTCCGAGCGATGGCCCTCCAGATGCAGGCATCCCATGGTTCTCTGTTGGGGAGCCGAGATTCTGCTGGGTCCATCTGCTCTCCATGAAAGAGGCAGAGACCGCAGGGCTCAAACGCAAGGCCAGGAAACCACAGGGCCTGTAAACACGAGCTGGACCAGGACCGGAGCGAGACATTCATCTTGTCAGAGAGAGTTTCTGCTCAGCAGTTTAATGAGAAGAACTCTCTCTTATTTACTGTCTCATTCTGCTTTAGTTTAACATGACATCAAAACGAACATCTGGACTAAAGTCTGATTATTGTGCAGTACATTTGTTTGTTTGTTTGTTTGTTTGTTTATGGGGGGTGGGGGGGTTGGATTTAGTGATTGGATGTTGAACATTTGTATTCAACTAAACTCGTACTAAAGACAAATCCTTCCCATTGGATCACAACACATGGCTAAATGTAAAGTGCATTATAAATTAAATCTATTATTATTATTATTATTATTATTAAATACATTATGTCATCTGATTGTTCCCTGGCAGATCATATCAAGCCTGCTGCAAACATCCTTGGTGTCTGCTTAGACAGCTGTCCAAGGTTTGAGCTGCGTACAATAAAGATTATCAATCTTGTTTTCCGCCATCTTTGAATATTTAAAAAAAAAGAAGTCCTCTTTATCTTTAAAGACACAGAAACCAGGTTGAAACCATTTTTTTAAAAATCTTCTGCTATGTAGCTGTTTATTCCTGTTTCAGTCTTATTGCACTGGCTCCCTGTATTTTCGAGGATATATCTTTATCTACTTACACTGGTCAGCCATTTCATTATAACCACTGACCTCTCTATCTATCTACCTACATCTCCATCATTACCTTCATCTCTCTATCTCTATTGATCTCCTATACGTCTACACCTTCCCACCTACCTACTTGAACCACCTGAATAGGATAAGAGGTTATAAATTTAGACTCATTTTGACGTCCATCTGAGTTCCTTTGCTGTTCATGAGAGCTCGGTTAGTTAATCAGTGTTGAGAAAAACAACGCAGGACAAACGTTTTAACACATTTCTACTGTGTAACTACAAGAATGAATGATTATACATGCTGACGGGCTGCATGAGAATTCCCCCGGGGTTATATAAACATTGCATATCTCATTTTTCTGTATTTGCTTTGTACATCAACCTAAATGTGTACATTATGCATTATTTAGCATCACTTTAGTTTCAGCTGCATATTTTACTTCCTTGTCTGTAAGGTGTGGATGGATGCTGGCACCCAGATCTTCTTCTCCTACGCCATCTGCTTGGGATCACTGACTGCTCTGGGAAGCTACAATAAATACAACAATAACTGCTACAGGTATGGAGACAAACTGTGTACTGGGACTGATCAAGTACTCGACAGAATAGGATCTCATCATCAGTCAATGTCAATGATTATGAAGAAATACTGGCATTGGATCCCAGGCTGAAGTTTATTTATTTAATAAAATGTTCTTACACACAGTTATCTGACTCTTTGGAGGCTCATAAGAACATTTGGGAGTATTTCTGGTTTAATCCTGATCTACTTTGAGCACCGACACAGATGATTTATTCATGATATAACCAATACAAATAGAGATTGAACCTCATCCAGAAACAAACCTGTAGGAATCATTTAACTGGATCTTTTATGGGCATCTATTTAAATCTAAAGGATATGGATTTTGATTTGGATCAGTAACAAATTATACATACTGAGTGATGCCAACCACCTAATCAGGCCTTCTTTTTTCATACAAAAAATAATAATTTCATTATTTCTATACAAAAAATAACACCTCCTTTCACAATGTTTAAGAACATGGGGGGGGGGGAATCCTTAATTTGCTCTTATTCTAGGATGGAAACTAAAATTGAATGGGGTTTACTTTGGCCCAAGACCCATCCTCCTACCAAGTTCCATGGAAATCCCGTTTTAGCTTGATCATGCTGAAAAAACCAAGCAATCAATCAGACAACCATCCATCCAACTAACCGCCTAGTCAACTATTCAACCAACTCACCATAGAGCTAACCAACCAAACCATCAAACTATTTTACCAACAAACCAACCATCTGACCAATCAACCAAACTTTCAAACCCTAACTTTCCAATTATTGCACCAACTAACCATCAAACTATTAACTAACAAACCAACAAAATGTCTGACCAATCAACCAACCAACCAACCAATCAACCGTCTGATCAACCATCCAAACGTCTGACCAATCGACCAACCAACCGTCTGACCAACCAACCAAACGTCTGGCAAATCAACCAACCAACTAACCATCTGACCAACCAACCAAACTTCTGACCAATCAACCAAACAACCAACCATCTGAACAACCAACCAAATATCTGACCGACCAACCAAACATCTGACCAATCAACCAACCAAGCAACCGCCTGACCAGCCAACCACCTGACCAATCAACCAAACATCTGACCAATAAACCAAACCACCAACCTTCTGACCAATCAACCAACCGTCTGACCAACCAACCAACCAACCAACTGACAAACCATCTGATCAACCAACCAACCAAATGTCTGACTAATCAACCAACCAAACTTCCAACTGTCCGACCAAACAACCAACCATCTGATCAACCAACAAACCAACCAACCATCTGATCAACCAACCAACCAACCATATGGCCAATCAACCAACCGTATTACCAACCCACCAACCGTCTGAACAACCAACCAACCATCTGACAAATTAACCAACCAAACATTTGGCCAATCAACCAACAGTCTTACTATCCCACCAACAGTCTGACCAATCAACCAACCCATCCTACAACCAACCAACCAACCCACAAACCGTCTGACCAATCTACTAAACCACCCCCCAACCAACCAACAAACTGTCAAACTATTGTACCAACTAACAATCAAACTATCGTACCAACAAACAAACCAGCACTCTGAGCAATCAACCAAACTTTCAAACGATAACCAACCGTCAGACTAATCAACAAACCAACCAGCCATCTGATCAACTATTCAACCAACCAACCATCCAACTATCCTCCCAACTACCCGTCAAACTATCACACCACTCGGTGAAGCATACACCAACCAAGCGAACCAAAAATGGACTGAGAGATTGAAGATATAACCTTTTCCCAACAATAATCTTTGTCGTCGTTAACCTCACCATTTGGTGTCAGTCACATGATCGCCTGTTGTAAACCTGATGTCTGCCTCGTTGCAGAGACTGCCTGTCGCTGTGCTGCCTGAACAGCGGCACCAGTTTTGTGGCAGGCTTTGCGATCTTCTCCATCCTGGGCTTCATGTCTCAGGAGCAGAACGTTCCCATCTCAGAAGTGGCAGAATCAGGTGAGACTTGCTTCAACTGCATTTTACATGAAAATGAAATGAAGCAAAATAATCCGTTTATACACCCTCAGACCAGTATTTCATTGGATCGGTCCACCTTTTTTTTGGTACTATTTTTGGCAGGACCTGGACTGGCCTTCATAGCTTATCCGCGCGCTGTGATCATGATGCCTTTCCCTCATCTCTGGGCTGTCCTCTTCTTCCTCATGATTGTTTTCCTGGGGCTTGACAGCCAGGTAGGAAACGCTCTTTTTTAACAGTATTTGTTGTTCATGATATCAACAGGATTTTTTAGTCATTCATTGTTTCTGCTTTCCATTCTCCTCACATCTCCTATCAGTTTGTGTGCGTGGAGAGCCTCACCACAGCGATAGTCGACATGTACCCTACTGTGTTCCGACGCAAAAACCGCAGGGAGCTCTTCCTGCTGGGCACTAGCTTCTTCTCCTTCTGCATGGGCCTCATCATGCTGATGGAGGTAGGCCTCACACACTCTGGGACCACACATACACTAATGCAAAGTTCACACAGGTGCAAACACAGAGACAAAGGAATAAACCTTGGTTTTCATCGCAGTATATTTAAGATGAACATTATTTGTGAAATGAACCCACGCAAAAATCAGGTTGTTGCTCAAGAGGGTGCTGCACCTGGTGATGATTTTGACTGATTATGGACGGAAGTTGACATGGTTTCGCCCCTGCACAGCTGGAAACATGAAGCTCTGCAGAGGTATCAACAAATTATCTTTTTTTAAGTACAAGCAAGTAATTAGGACTCGACCCGATTGCAGACACAAGAGGCGGAGAAGGAGCATTTCAAGAGTTCCTTGTGGAGACTTACAGGATCAAGAATAAAGGATCAAAACCAGAGAGTAGTCCAGAACAGGCAAAAAATGTCCACAAGGAGATAGCAGTGTATAAAAATATACATTCAAGATGAGTTGGCTTCCAAACAATCCAATCCAAAACAACATAGTGCAAAAGCAGGACGAGTCCAAATCCAGGAAAAACACCACAAATCAGGAGGTAAAGTTAAAACTCATTTTGTTGCGCCGCAACTCGCATGAAAACTCTTTAATGTAGGTGTAGTTTTGAATTTATTCTAGCTGATTTATAGTTTCCTGTGGTCGACCAGAGAGGAGTCTAAACTGCTGGTTATGAAAGCGCGCACTAGTATCTCTGTGCTCACTTTGACATTATTCTTCAAATGATTAAATGCCATTTGACAAAAAACAAACACAACACACTCAACCCAAACACTTAACTCAACTTGACTCATCAACTTACATTTTTCCACGCACGTGCTGTAATTGCAACACATGCATGTTCAAGTCTTTTAATCACTTACATGGCCCTTCATGCCGCGCTTCCTTTCTTCATGTCTGAGCCCTTGACCCCTTTTCACCACTGATCGGCCCCTCGGGTCATCCAACCAGATCCAAACTCATAAACCCAAACTTGACTGCTCGAAGCAATAGAACAACCTCCAGTTTCTCATTATGTCAGTTTTAAAGCTTTTTAAACAAACTCTGATGAAGTGGCTTTTCATAATGCGATGGATTGGTTTATGTAATATATGTACTTATGACCAACAGTACGCTTGCATTCTGATTATGCTGTGTTGGCGGGCTTTGATGTTTTATGATTTCTGGTTTTCTTGTTTTGAGTTAATCTTTTTTATTTAAATCTCGGCTCGTCTCGTCTCGTCATCTTCCGCTTACCTGGGTCCGTGTCGCGGGGCAGCAGTTTCAGGAGGAAAGCCGAGACTTTCCTCTCACTGGCCACATCCACCAACTCCTCTGGGAGGATTCTGAGGCGTTACGACACGCTGGAGAGATGTAATCTCTCCAGCGTGTCCTGGGTCTGCCCCGGGGTCTCCTCCCAGAAGAACATGCCTGAAACACCTCCCCTTGGAGGCGTCCGGGGGGCGTCCTAACCATATGCCCGAACCACCAGAACTGACTCCTCTCGATGCGGAGCACCAGCGGCTCTACTTGAGCCTCTCCCGGATTTCTGAGCTCATCGCTCGATCTCTAAGGCTGAGCCCAGCCACCCTGCAGAATAAACTCATTTCAGCCGATTGAGAACCATGGCCTCAGACTTGTAAGTGCTTATTTTCATCCTCGCTGCTTCACACTCGGCTGCAAACCGTCCCAGTGGAGGTCAGTGTTCGATGGTGCCAATAGGACAACATCGTCCGCAAAAAGCAGGGTAGGGATCCTAAGACCGCCGAACTCGGCACCATCAGCCACTTGACTGCGCCTAGAAATTCTGCCCTAAGAATGTAATGTTGCAGAGGCGTGTCCGCCATGACAGCCTTACAACATCCAGAGCTTAAAGATACTCAGGGCGGATCTCATCCATCCCCGGGGCCACTGCCACTGCGGAGTTGTTTAACAGCCGCAGCGAACTCAGGCCCGGTGATGAGCGGACCCACCTCCAAGTTATCCAGCTCTGGTTCCTCCTGAGAATCCCCCGCCATCTGATCCAACTCACCACCAGGTAGTGATCAGTTGACAACTCAGCTCCTCTCTTCACCCTAGTGTCCAGAACATGCGGCCGCAGAACAGCTGATACCACTACAAAGTCGATCATCGATCTACGACCTAGGGTATCCTGGTGCCAAGGACACTGATGGACACCCTTATGTCTGAACATGGTGTTCGTTATGGACAAACTGTGACTAGCACAGAAGTTCAATAACCTAACACCACTAGAGTTCAGATCTGGCAGGCTGTTCCTCCCATTCACGCCACTCCAGGAGGTAGGTATTTAGCAAAACAAAACAAAACAAATGTTATGCCAGACAGTTTTGGTGCCTTAACTGTTGCCAGATCACATTGTTTCTGACACGATGTTCTCTGTTCATGCTTTACTTATTACATTTCCCAGACGGTGTCAACAGTTAATGTTGCACAATTCATAAATCCTAGTTCCCCTTGCCTGCAAAGTCCAACTACATTCTCACTATCCAGCACTTTTTCAACTCCTCATGGTTTATGTGGGGCTAGAGGGAGCTTTTACTACACAAATTAAAAACCACTGGACTAAATGTGGGTTTATTATCCTCGTATGCTGATGACTCACCGCTTTATGTCTGTGTGTTTGCAGGGGGGGATGTACGTCTTCCAGCTGTTTGACTACTATGCAGCCAGTGGCATGTGTCTTCTCTTCATGTCCATCTTTGAGACTGTCTGCATCGCATGGGTCTACGGTAAGCTAAAGACATCCCAGCAAAGTTGATGTTTGACAAGTACCTTTCACAAATTTTTAGTTATGTTTAATTTGTACGTGCCACTTTTCCTGTTCAGCACTTTATAAGGCCCGGGCTAAGGGAGGAATGTCTTTACTGTGTTTATTCAGGTGCGGATCGCTTTTATGACAACATTGAAGACATGATTGGCTATCGACCAGGGCCTTACATCAAGTACTGCTGGCTGTTCGTCACCCCAGCGACATGCATTGTGAGTATCAACAAAGTAGCAATGAGGCTTTCCAAAAACAACAAACACAGCATTTGTGATTGGAATTAGAATATAAAATCTGTGAGATAGTGATGCAATAACCTGCAGTACAGGACGTTTGGAGGTCAATTGAACAAACTTAGGTAGGTTTCAGCTGATTATACACTAACAAAAAATATAGTCATGAATATTATATTCAACCTATTCAAGGGTATGCATCCACATTTTTTCAGAGCATCTTAAATTCAAGTAGCGGTGTTAAAATGAAACTAGCAGAAGCAGAACCAAATAGATTTGAGTTTTCCAGTTTCCTGTAGCACAGCAACCGGCCAGAGGGGAAACACAGGAGGAAGTGACCTTGTTTGACCCACTTTGCTTCATAACCTGTGTGGCATGAAAGTTGGCAGTACATTCTCTCCTTCTTCAGGGATCAATAAAAAATGATCCCCTTATAAATAATCATCCTTGTCTGCTTGTTCCTCCAGTGTACGTTTGCCTTCTCCCTCATCAAGTACACTCCTCTGAAGTACAACAACGAGTACGAGTACCCGTGGTGGGGCTACGTCTTTGGCTGGCTGCTCGGTCTCGCCTCCATGGTCTGCATCCCGCTCTGGATGTTTTACAAGATCAGCATCACCAAGGGGACAATCAAAGAAGTGAGTGTGGACCGGTATAAAGCTCTCTGTGACTCTTCAGTGACTAAAATTTAAGGATTAGTGCACCAGAACCTGCTGTTAAGCACTGTTTTATCTTTTCACAGCGCATCCAGCTGCTCATCACACCATGCGACAGCCTGCCCAAAATCAGGAGGGAGCAGGAGAAGTTACTAGCCATCTTTGCTCCTGAGGGAGACGCCGCCGTGACCCTGAATGGTTACTGTCCGGTCTCGGAGAAAGACTCCGACTTATGAGGAACGATACAGTTGCAACACATCTACTTCAATACACGACAGATATGGAGGACACAGGAAAATGGAATTGCCTGCACATGTTAGGTATGGGAGTAAAATCAGAGAAAAGAAAAGAGTTTAAAAGTCAGTAGTTGGCATTTTTTCAAGATTACCTGGAAATTTTGAAGGAGACAGGTTTTCTTTTTTTCTTTTCAGGGAAAATATTAAATAACCCAAACTGACTTTCTCTTTTAATACACACTTTTTTTCTGCCCTGCATTTTGCAAGTGACTCAAATCAACTACAGTTGAAAGCAGAATTACTCATCCCTCATCGGTAAAATATACAATTCATCAGCTTCTTCCACGATTCAGTAGCGAAATAAAACAGATACACAAGTGTTTCTCCCAAATATAAGACCGAAAACTACTTTTACCGACTACTGCAGCCTCTGAATGACTCATACCTTTAATGACAAGCATCTATAGAACCTTATAGAGACCGTTTTGCTGCTGTGACATGCTGCACATGTGATGCATAGCCAGGCATCAACTTCTGACAGTATTCCTGAGGAATCTTTGCCCACTCATTGGGGGCAAAATCCCCCATATCTGTAATATTCCTGGGTTTATGTGCTGCGATAGTCTTCTTCCAATCCCAGCAGAGATATCCCATGGGATTGAACAAATGGCCACTCTAGAAAGTTCCAGGACTTCCTCCTTTTAGGTCCTCTTAGGACCCTCTTAGCATAAAAGTCCCATCAGGATAATAGTCCTACTGGAATTTCAAATGATGCAAAACATTTCTGTTTCCTCTTAGACGACGAGGCGCTTTCTTCCAGGATTTCCTGATATTTGATGGAATCCGTCTTATCCTCTACACGTTGCAGGTTTCCAACACCAGAGGAAGCAAAAGCAGCCCAGAGCATCACAGAGCCACCGCCGTGCTTCACCGTAGGTAGGGCGTTCTTTTTAGTGTATGCGTCCTTCTTCCTACTTCAAAGAAACCGCTAATCCATAGGCCCCCAATGTGACAGTCTAGCTTTTTCCCTCAATAGAAAAGCATACCCACATTTTTGTAGCTTATCAGGATGGCTCTAAATGTACCGAAGCTGACTTTTGTGGACATCTTTGCATTTGGGCAGGGAACCCAGATGTAAATGTAGGCCTTTGCTGCAATTTATTTTAAGAAGGTTTGCTCAGTGTTTAATAAAAAAACATTTGATTTGCAAATGTATATCATATGAGGGGTGCCAATCATTTTGAGAGTGCAGAAACTGTTGCATTAATCTATTTAAATGGTTCTTTTTAAATTTGGTTATCCTAAGCGGCGGGTAAAAAGTATATTATGTCGGTAAAACTAATATGCAATAGAATTGGATAATCTGCCTTCGAACTGTAATTCAGCTTTGATCTAATGAAATGTAGCTGTTTTAATATTTTTATAGACATTGGTGGGATTTTGATTTCATTCAAGTTTTGTGGTTGTATGCATACACAGACATACACAGGAGTCAAAAGAATGTTATAAATATATGTTTGTGTGTTTGCACAGGGAGGATAAGGTCTGTGCAAATGTAACACTAAGACAGTAAATCAGTTACGTATGAGGTTAACCACTTTTTATAACTATATGTAAGTTACTTTTTGAATTCTACTTTTGTATCTGATATCAATTTCAATTTATGGGCTACTTCGCCATTATTTGTATCATATATTTTGCTTTGAATGGACTGTGTCAAGATATAGTGTCATTAGAAATTACAAAAATGTAACTAACATGACATACAATTTCATATGTTATGCTGTAGCATAATGGGACTGTACAAAGACATGCAAGACTTGTAAGTGTATTTTTAAATAAACATGCAAAATTTTAAAATGTCTGAACATTTTACCAATGTTCTCTAGTGCTGTGTGAATGTTGCTTTATGTCACTGTAGGAAGCAAAAAATATGTGTGTAAAGAGACGTTTCTAAAGTCCTACAAGATTATGAAGTGCAATAAGGGAAGTTTGCAAGATAGCAAGAAATACTGGATTGTGAATTAGTGCAGGATGATGTTAAAGTGTCCAGTGGATGACATCTTTTTTTTCATTTGATTGTATTGGTTTAGGGGAACGCAAACAGTTTATAAATAGTATGATTTACAATCTAATATACAATGAGGTATGACTAATTTCTGCATTAAATTGTAAATCCATCTATATTTTTTATAATAATAATGAAACTGTGTTTTTGATATTTTTCCTTCCTATGTTAAATTAAAAAAATTCTGCGTCTTTCTGCAGGCAGTGGTTTTATAGTTTCTGACATCCCATAAATAGTGCAGCCACAATGATAGAGCAGTTTTGGACATTTTTTCTAGAATCATGACATCACTGGGTGTCATGCTTCTCCTTTCCTAGTGCGGGCTTCTGATTGGCTGGAGCAGCAGCGTTCCTCTTACGTACACTGATGACGTAGTTTCCACCCATGCAGCGGGCGATTTCTGCGCAAGGATGGCGGAAGCCGGAGCGGCGGTTCTGCATACCCGGAGGGGATTCATGTGATGTTGTACAATCTTTCTGGTTGGCCGTTAATAAATGGTACAATACTAAAATTCCATCGCTTACCACCATTTAGTAATATTCGGTGTAATTTTACTAGACAAAGATGAGGAAATTTTTTGTGACATTATTCTTTCTCTTGCAAAATTTTTCACACATAAAAGCAAATTTCCTCCCAAAATGTTTTTTTTCTGTTGAGTTCAGTCTATAAATATTACTTTAGTAGTATTTTGTTATCTAATTTAACGGTAATTGTGCTTATGTTTGTTGATTGTTGGATTTGAAACTGTTATACATTTTATATTTCTCTGCTTCCTACAATAATCATTTATTTTTTCATGACCAGGATTGATGCCATGTTTGTTTTTGTAAGTTGTAGCTGTTGCAAGCCTACAATAAAGTTAATTTCGTTTTTCTTTTCAGAAACAAATATTAAAAAACGAATGGTGATTTGAGTTTTCGTTTAAGGTACAATAATCTTAAACGAAGGACAAGCCGTTTTTTTCGTTTTCAAGATGAAATAAGGGTTAGGGAAATTCAAAAAATGGCTTGATCTTCATTTTCTACTTTGCATCGAAAAAAATAAAAAATAACGAGAAGACAAACGAAATACGGGTTTGTTTTTCGTTCACCATTCATGACAAAATAATATGCCCATACTGTATATTCAAATGAGAAATGAAAATCATATAGCAATAATATTAAGGAAATTAAAGATAGGTGCTCTTTTTTAATTGTATCATGAATGTCTCGTTTCCATAGAGCTATTTCTCCTTGCAATCTATGCAGGTACCTGGTGGACAGTCACTGGTTCAAACAGTGGAAGAAATATGTGGGGTATGACAGTTGGGATAAATACCAGATGGGAGACCAGCATGTCTACCCTGGACCAGTCGATAACTCTGGACATCTCAGAGGTACACACCACCGCTTTAGCCCTTAAATCTCCAGTGGAAATATAGAATAAATACTGTGTGGCTTTTATGCAACACCTGTTTTAACATTCTGGAAGTAGAAACAAAAGCTCAAACTCAAAGAGAACAAAAACACTTCATTGACTGAGTCCTTCTCTTTTAGCGGTTTCATAGAATGCTCTCCTGCATACCTTTTTCTGTGTGTTTTTTTGTGTCGCATGAGACAGTGCATGGTTGACGGGGCAAGTGTTGTCCCGTAATATGCTTTCCCTTCCTCCACTCCCTCTGCCAGCTTTTTACTCAACTCTTCTCTCATCACCCCCCTAACTCTAGATGGAGATGTGCTGGCCATCTAGGAGCACCTCATCGATGAGCTTGATTACATCATGGTCCCCACAGCGGGTTGGAATAAGCTGGTCAGCTGGTATGGACTAACAGAGGGTCAGGAGCCAATTGCACGAAAGGTAAGGGGTCAGTCATGAGAATGAGTGAATGAACTGATT